>JAGKTI010000715.1:0-36376 GCA_018397915.1 Birgus latro | reverse complement strand
TCTCTCTCTCTCTCTCTCTCTCTCTCTCTCTCTCTCTCTCTCTCTCTCTCTCTCCCAACTTTACCCCTTCTACTCACTTCCACTTCTCTCCCCTTTCATCCGCCTCCCTCCCACTTCATTCTCTTGTCACTCAATCTTTCCACATACTCCACTTCACTTACCCCTTCCCTACCGCTGTGTATATCCACTTCCTCTTCCCTCCTCCCCACTTACTCTGTCTCTACTCATTCTGCATTCACTCACACAACTCTTTCTTCCCTTCTCACTTATTTCACTCACTCATTTACCAGTCATTCACTCACTCTTCACATCTCACAATCACTCACTCTCCTCTTACTCCATACTCACTCTCTCACTAGCAGCCCACAAACTCACTCACCATTCACTCACACACTCACTATAGCTCACTCATCTCCACCCACTCATTCATTGACTATCTCATTCACTCATTCCCATTCACGTACTCATTCTTGTACACAACAATCTTACACTCGTACACATCTCAAGCTTAGGTGTTCGCCAATACGCTTTCCCAAATCTGCTTGCCCATAAAAATTTGGGTCCACCACAAGATGTTTAGAAATATCATCTTTGCGTCCATACCGTTATTGAGCCCACAATGGCCAATTCAGACCTAAAAGTAAAAAAAAAAAAATAAAATAAAAATCGCATATTTTCGCGTATCGCTATTTCCGGAAAGTTCGCGCCAACGCGTCGCGTGCGATAGCCAAAATTTTTGTTTGATATTTATCTGACACTCCCTGGCCTTACCTCGACCTAATGTAAAAAGAATTATGTCGATATCTATTACCGTTCTCGTGAAAGAAACGAGCAAACGCACAGACAGGCACAAACATACACAGCTTGACTTTGTTATCTCGCAGCACATCGGTGCTGTCAGCAAATTTCCCACCCAAAGGAAGACACGTACCACACCACAAACCACTGGCGCCCCCAACCAACCCAAGCCTTCCAGCGACACCCACCGTACCCAGGGCACATCCTACCAAAAGAAGCTCCACCCCCAAGGAAAATACCAACTTTATTTCCATCAACCCTTGGGAATTCTCTGCCTGCAGCCACAGATGTCCTATCCGCGACATCCGCCAAGGGCCCTGGAAAGTCTCTTCACTGGTTAATGAAAGTGTCGAGGACGACACCTCATCCACCGACTGCGCTGACCACGGGGAAGTGGAGCCTGAAGAAGACAACGTCTCGCAGCAGCTGGATTTTTTAGGACCGTCCCCACACCTCCCCACGGCGGCAGGAGCCACCTTACAAAAATACCGACCCCCAGTCTACGACAAGATGAGCTTGAATGGGGTAAAAGCGAGGCTACTGGTCGACACGGGAACGGCCAGGTCCTGCTTCTACTGCCACTTCTGCTCCTGCCACAAATCGGCTTTCGGCCTGCTTCTCCGCACCTCAGCTCATTTTGTAGACACAGGGGATGGCCCCCCTGCCCATACATGGGGAGACCCGGCCCCTACGTGCCGACACCCATCAGATTGTGTCCACCCAACACCAGTGTATTATCTTCGACTCAACCTGCCGTGCCTATGGTGGCTATTTGGGCACACCAGCATTGATTGCCACAAGCAGCGACTCCACTTCAGGAAGCCTTCAGACCCCTCCATTCAGCCACACTGCACGTACACAAATCCTCCCCCTCCACAGCCTCTTCCCCACCTGCCATGTCCTCCACCCTACCCCCTACAGTCCCTCACCCCCCTCCACCTCCCCACACCATCACCTTCCCTGCCATCATCCCCCCCCACCCTTACCATCCCCCCCCAACACGAGACCTGGCTTCACCTGCACAGGCCCACCGGAAACTCCATCCTATTTTCTCCAAACCTACCTTCAGGAGCCACCCCCTCCTGCCTATTGTCTCCCACCTTCCTCCCCCCCCCCCACCCCCCGGCAGTACGCATCGCCAGCATATCCACCACCCCCCTCACCCTCCCCAAAGGACTAATGGTCGGCGAGATGGAGGAAGCGGAGCCGTGCTCCTCACCCCTCCCTTCCCCTGCCACACTCCCTCCTCCACCTGAACACCTCTCACCACACCAAGCTGACAGCCTTCGACGCCTCCTTCTGGACTTTCAAGATATCTCATCAGGACCGGCAGACATCGGCCACACCACATACCTGGCACATGAGACCCACATCACAGGACCACCGATTCCCCAACCGTCCTGGAGAAACAACAACAACAACAACAACAACAACGGGCTGAAGAAGACCGGCAGGTCCAGGACATGCTCAATGCCGGTGTCATATCTCCATCCACCAGCCCATGGTCCTCCCCAGTCGTCTTGATAAAAAATAAATAAAAGACGGCACCATGCGATTCTGTGTGGACTATAGGTAATGAAACGATGTAACCACCAAGGAGACCACACCCTTCCCCAGGATAGACGACTCTCTCGACTCCCTGTACAGAGCATCCTGGTTCTGCCTCCTCAGCCTGCAGTTGGGATACTGGCAGATCCCGGTGCATCCTGAAGACAGAGATAAAACAGCGTTTTCCACCAGCAATGGAAAACTTTACAAGTTCAACGTCCTCCCTTTTGGCCTACGCAACGCCCCCGCTACGTTCCCCCGACTAATGGAATCAGTTCTCATTGCCTCACCTGGGAGGTACGCCTGGCCTACCTTGACGATGTCATTGTTTTCAGCCGGACATGGGCCAACCACCTCCACCATCTTCAACAAGTCTTCAGCACAATCCAGCAGGTAGGGCTCAAGCTCATGCCGTCAAAATGCGTCCAGGCTCAATGGTCCATGTCCTTCCTGGGACACGTTATCTCCAAGGAAGGCATAGCACCCGACCCAGACAAGCTGTGTGCCATCGCAGACCTCCCCCTGCCCCAAGACGTCCACGAGGTCCGTGCCTTCATTGGCCTCGCATCATACTACGGGCGTTTCGTGAAGGGTTTCGCTGACATAGCAAAGCCCCTACATGACATGACAGGAAAGCAAGAGCCTTTTACCTGGACAAAAGACCGTGTGCAAGCTTTTCACAACCTCAAGACCAAACTTATCCCCGCCCCGATCGTCGCATTCCCCGATTACACCCTGCCCTTCCGCCTAGCCTATACACCGACGTGTCCTTAGCAATCGGTGCCGTCCTTGCCCAACCAAGTCCAAGAAGGACACGAACACATCATCCCCTACCTTGCTCTCAACCAGGCAAAAAAGAACTACGCCGCCACTAAATGGGAAAGCCTGGCCATTATCTGGGCTTTGGACCACTTCCGTGCCTACCTGTCCAGCACCCACGTCACCATAATTACTGATCACCAGTCGCTTCAGTGGCTACGCCAGTCAGAGACCCACAATGCCCAACTGATCAGGGGGAGAGAAGCATTCGAAGAGTTCAACTTCGACGTATCATAGTGGCCGGGAAAACTACAAACAAATGCCAGCGCCCTATCCAGACTACCCATCAACGCCATCAGCACCGCCCCCAGCCTCCTACAGCAATGGCAAAACAAAGACCGGCCCGAGTGGATCCCACACCAAATTTTCTCTAAGCCCCACCAGCATGGCGACCACCTGTCCACACTCTCGGGGCACACAGCGCTTGACCCAGACACCACCCTGGACACCTGACCCATTTACACTCAGACAACGGAATACATCTCGGAACTGAGAAACTACTGCAAGTTTTCATTTACATGTAATGGACACCAAACCCATCTCACTTAGCCAAACGAGTCGTCCAGGCCTGGCAGGCTTGCGCACTCGATAAGGGTGCCACTAGGACACCCGGCCCATCCGGCCAAATCACCGCCAGTAAGCCGTGGCAACTCTTATCTGTGGACATAGTCAGACCCTTCCACCCAAATCAGGCTATAAATACATCATCACGTTAGTAGAAACATATTCAAAATTCCTGATCACCTGCCCAGCCAAAGAACACCGCGCCATCATCGTGGCCGACACCCTCATCCGCCATGTATTCCCTTACTTTGGCATTCCCCAGGCCCTCCACTCAGCCAACGCCCCAGAATTCGCCACCAACATATGAAGGGAACTCACCGAAATCTTCGGATACAAACTCTTTCACTCCTCCCCATACTGGCCACAGGACAATGCATATGCGAGAGGAGCCACCGCACCCTACTCGACCCCCCACAGTCCTTACAAGCTGGGCGACTGCGTCATGGTGGCCAAATTGCCGGTCCCTACCAAACTGTCACCCCGATTCATGGGACCTCTCACCATTGCAGACATCCGCAACCCCTACCAAGTACACCTACCGCAATCGCCACGTGCATCCCTTCCAACCACCTCCGACCCTCCACCGCACCACGCTCGCCCTCAGCACCACCGCCCTCCCCCTCCGACCAATCCACTAACTCATTGACATGCTATTTCACGTCTTCACACTCCTTCCCCTTACCCAGTCCTCCCTCCACAATCACGTCACCCACCATACCCCCTTCCGACTCCTCACCCCCTCCCCAGACCCCCCACTCGCCTTCAGCACCTCACCTCTCACCTCAACCCTCATGGCCGCGCCACCATCCTTAACCCCTACACCAGGTGGCAAACACTGCACACCACCTTCACCTGCCCTCACCTCCGCCACTCCCAGAACCTGACACCCGACACCTACAGGCCCCTCACCCTCGCTCTTTGCCGCACCCCCACCCCACACTGACCTCCACTCTAGTTCCCCTTCCTCAGCCACTACCGCCACACCACCACTAACACCACACCGCCCAGATCCACAATCCCCCACCCCCACCCACCCAACCCACCATGTGGCCCAAGCTCCTCACCACCCACGCCCGTATTCACCACCTCCACAACCAGATAGGGCGGAATCTCCTGCCCACCTGCAAGATACACCACAACACCCTCATCACCACAGACACCACCCATCCGACCCTCCCTCAGTTCAGCTACACCCAACACCTCCCTCGTCTCCAGTATCCACCACAGCCACCGGTGAGTCACCTTACTCCTTGCCACCTGAGATGAAGATCAGACACGTGCTGTGGACCTCCACCCAGAGAAACAAATATCGACTAAAGGGGATGTCCAAACTACTGCACCTCCTGCAGAAGACAACCCATACCTCCACCCTGGACATCGTCTACCAACCGCACCAAGAGCCACACACCCCTACACACCACTGGACCAAACCACTGCACCACCTCACGCCCTCCCACCAGATGTCCACATCAGACACCTACCACCTCCAGCCACAGGGATGTGACTTTTTCACCCGCGACAGTGGTGAAATGCCCACCCCGAGGAGAGACCACAGAGAGGCGCGTGCACCCACCCTACGAGGAGACCACGGGAAGGTGTGTAAGGGCCCGAACCAGACGTCCCTCTATCCCCCGCCACCACGCGCCTCTCTTCCCCACAGGCAGACCCGATGGGAGGTACGCAGTGCTGGTGCACCAGTCTCCAGCCAGACCAGCCCTCACCAGCATCGAGGCGGGACCAGTGCTCAATCGGTCCCCAGTAGGCCCTCGGTAACATCCGCCAGACTTACCAACCAAGGAACGTCCGCCGGACTTCCTTCACCTAGAGGCCCCGCAGGGAGCAGACCTGCTGCAACGTCCGCCGGACTTGCTGCAGAAGAAATGTCTGCTGGACTTCCTTCGCCTGCCGTCTCAGGGATAAGAGGAACCACGGTAACGTCCGCCGGACTTCTCTCCTCCCTTACCCCTGGAACTCCTGCCGAGGACCTATGGGAGAGTGTCTGGAGCAGCCCCGTCGTGAGCCTGGGAGTGCGCTTACTACAGCCGGCTCCTCGACGTCACCAGCCGCCGTCGGACTCACTGGGTACGAGAGACCGCAAGCACATCCTGACGGACTCCCCACGCGGGCGAGACTGCAGTCCCCAGCCGTCGACGGATTCCCCGAGGACTCCGGGCTGGGACCTGCCTGGGCCCCCAAGGGGGACACCCGCCTCCTCCAAGGGCAGGCGCAGAGCAGCGCACTTGCTGACCCTGTTCGGCCCCAGTCCCGAAGGCCGCCACACACACCGGGGCCCCATCAGAGGGAGCCTCCCACGACGCCGCCCCGCAGCCCACCCCGGACGACCCACCACGAGCCCCGAGACCTTTGCCCTTCCTGGGAGCGCACACCTGACGGGCCACTCCCTACACCTGTCTGTCACCTGAGGTTCTCCCGTAATCTACTGCCCTATCCTTATGTGCTAATAATGTATTTGTATTATACTATATTTACTGTGTCCTGTACTGTATATTTTGTGTGGTAATATGCGTGTAAGCCTGTGTTTGAGCCTTGTTCCTTTGGTTGCACGCTCTAGGTCTGGGAAAAGAAACCAAGTCAGTTGCCCGTGCTCTGAGGACAAGGAGTTGGACTCAGAGCACGCAGCATAACAAGTAATAGTCCCTTATAATTGTCTTGAACATCGCAATCAATCTTCAGAAATTTCACATCGCTCTTTTCAGCGATTTGGTTTAGCTTCCCGCCATTTATGCATGTTCCAATGATATTTTCAAAGCATCACAGCTCATAATCTAGTATATTTTCAACAAACCCCACAATACCCATAATATAAGGTATGTTATTTATTTTTATGTGGTAGGCTTAATGAGACATTAAAATATAGTGTGATGTAATAACGTATCTTTCTTAAGAGTTTGACGTGAAGCGACGGGAGGAGTGAGCGGCTGCGTGGTGTTGGTATCTCGTTCTTCGACTTCGAAATTAATCACAGAAATGACCGACAAAGAAGGAGCGAAAGGTAAATCATATATTTATCATGGGAAGCATTAAGTCTTATAGGGTTAAGGTTGCAGTTTAATGTTCACTGTAGTTGTGTCATTATGGGCATGATTTGTATTACGTTTTGGCGGGCGTTTAGTTTGCTTTGTTGTTAGGTGAATTTTCTGGTGTTGCAGCTTGTTTTCTGATGTTTGGAATTGAAAATTATGAACTGTGAGCTTTCTAGGTACACCTGCTGACGGACTGAACGAATGTGTGGGCGAGAATATCCATAATGGAATCAGGACAATTGTCATGGAATGGCTACGTTGCCGTCTCGTAGGGGAATGCTTTATACTTATTAGGTAGCCGTGCTTCGGTCTACGTAAGACAATATTATTAAAGCAGTCCGAAGGGGTAGGATGTCAAAGGCTGTTACTAAAACAGTGCAAAGGGTAGACAAGATCCCAATTCTTGACGTAGAGGGGGTGAAAATCAGGGAGATATCATATAATGCTTTTCTTTTTTTCTTTATTATCAAGGAATTATATTGGAACAATTGTGGAAATGCTTAATTTTGACAGATTATAAAACCTTTACCAATTTTATATATAAACCATGGCAATCTAACCTAGTATAATGTGTTACTAGGTAACTTTTGTGATACTCTAGGAGAGCTTTCATGTATATTATGTGCAGTTCCACTTGTTTATCAGTAAAGTATAGCCTAATGATCATAGTGACTAAAAGGCAAGGGAAGTCCATAATTTGAAGATATTAATAATGAAACCTTCAATTTTACATGCAAACAGCAGCAGTGGCTGCATGCCATGGTTGGCTTTCAGGCTGATTTTTCCTCAAGATTAAATCTGCCACCAATCTCATCCCAGTTCATTTAACCAAACCTAATCTAATTTAATCTAACCAGTATGGCGTGGAGAAGAATGGGTTTTGGGACGGAATTGACTTGTTGACTCTCAGGATGCCTCTACCAGTGTCAGTACTAAATAGCCTAACCTTGCTGTCTTCAGTGCAGTATAAGTGATTTGTGTGGCATTTAAGCGTCATATGAACCAGTATTATATAATTATTAAACCAAATCCTTGTCATGAAAATGTTTTGTTTATGGGAGCTTTTTTTTTTTTTTTCATAAATGCTCTTCTAGATTAAGTGGTGGCAAAAGAGGCAGTGGAATCAGTGCCAATAAATGGTGCCTATTCTCTGTCTTAGTCTCATTCTGGTCTTATCTTGCCTTAAAGATAGTTACACCACCTAGTCACTACCTGTTCTGGTACCATAGACTATTCCACTGGTTGGCTATCCTAGCAAGACAGAAGTTTGTTCCACGTGGTGGTTTTGTGCCTGAACTTGGAAAACTTCAGGCTCTGTGCCTTGGCCTTGTTGTGTGTGTGTCTTGAGGCAGGTTGGAGGAAGTGTCCATTCCTTACTATGTCAAGGCCCTTGAATCTTATGTGCCACAGTCATGTCACACGTTTTCCTTTGCTATTCAAGAGTAGTCACACGAAGGCGAGACAGTCTCTCCTTATCTGTTAGCTCAGACAACTCCAGGGACCAGTTTGGTTGTCCATCATTGTACCTTTTCTAACCTGATGTCCCTTTGGATGTAGGTTCTGGATGTAGTGTTGTGGACAGGATCTGCCCTAGGACTTATTTTGTGGTAAAAACATGTCTGCATCCATTCATTGTTGTCATCGGCCAAATCTGATGTGTCATTTTTCTGTTGCAGATGCTTCATTTGGTACTTAATAAATAGGGAGGTACAGTACTCTTCAGCCCATTGCTCTGTCTGCTGTTGCATCTAATTTACTTACTTGGTGTAGTTAGGAGGTGCATGCCTCACAGTCATGGTGGTCCACCACAGCTTCTGACCATGGCATCCTTGTTCATGTGGTCCACTTGGTCCAGTATGGAGTTGGAGGTAGCCAGGCAATTGGAAGTGTAACTTGATCTGTCTGGTAAACATCCACTGTACTGTTTCTAGCCTCTGGATGTCACTTCTCGTGTGGTGACCACAACTGGCTACAGTAGTCCAGTGTGGGTTGCACCAGATCTTTCCAGAGAGTAAACATGACATCTGGTTCCCTGGAGGTGAACGATCTTAGGACCCAGCCAGCCATCCCCTTGGCCTTTTTCACTGTTTTCCATGATGTGGTGATGGAAGGTACCGTCGTCACTGAGGTGCCCCCCAACATATTTCACATGGAGCTGTGGGATGATGTCTTGACCCGCCTCATACGCCTCCTTGATGATATGATTTGGGCCACACCGCAACACGTCAGATTTTTCCTTGTTAAACTGCATACAGTGGAGCCCCGTGGTTAGTGGCATCATTGTTCGCAGTTTCATGCAAATATTCCCAAACACAAGGTGTCGCGGTGAGAGAAACATAAACAAACCGTGCGGCTGATCCCACTTCCCGGGTTTGCTGACATATCCAACAACAAATTTGAGCACTTGATCAGCCACACAGCAACATTGTCTGTTGCAGAAACGTTGGAGTTGGAGGATGACGACGTGGAACAGCAGCAGCCAAAAGACGACAACAAATCTCCGTCATCACTTTCAAAGTGGCTGCTCACTTTCAAGAATTTGCAGGAGGAAGTCAATGTAGTAGAGTCTGCCAGCAAGCATGAGTGCCTGTTCAATGTTTCTGCATTAGCAAAGCTGATAAACAGTGTGTTCAGTGAGAAAGTGAATGCAAGACAGCAAGCTCTGACAACCCTCTGCCTTAGCAGACCCCTGGGAAGTGGAAGAGGTGGAAGGCCTAGTGCAAGCAGCAGGGGCAGTGAAGCATGGATCACAACTTGGTGAAGATGCCATCATGGACCTGCTCAAAGATGAGAAATTCTCTGGGTTTGTGCAGGAGCAGCAGACAGAAGAGATGCAGCACAGGACGGATGTGTTGCGTGGAGAGGAGGAGGCAGAGAAGGGTGGAGATGCCAGAGGTGGCGGGGCCAGTAGCCTCACCACCTGCCTCTGTAATTACACCCTCATCCCATCCATTAAGCACCTCACTCCAGCCTTCCAAGTGAGTTTCCTTGCCCATTATGTATTGAGTATTAACATTAGTTTCTTTTCAGGTGTAATCAGTAAATGTTACATTGCATAAATGGGTTTTAGGGGGAGTTGGCATGGGACCCGGACCAATTAGCCAATTTTCCATATGAGCAGTGCCCCAGCTTTAATGGTTTCGTGATTCGCAGTACTTTTCACAGAACTAGTTAGGTGCAAAATGCGGGGCTCCACTGTATTGTTTTCTGAAGCCCTGCAGGTGGTGCAATTCTTGCACACATGTGAGGGTGCAGCCCATTCTGGTTTCATCGGCAAAGGAAGAGAGAAGGGAGTCACTCACTGTCATGTCGATGTCTCCCATGTGCATGAGGAAGAGGAGGGGGCCCAAAACTGACCCTTGTGGCACTCCTCTCACTACTTTTTTTTTTTTTTCCCCAGACCTACAACCATGTACAGTTACTGGCTGGGTTCTCCTAGTGAGGAAGTCGTGCAGCCATGTTCCCATCTTTCCTTTCATCCTGAGGGACCCGATTATGTGCAGCAGGATGCTGTGGTTGACCTTGTCGAAGGCCTTGGCAAAGTCAAGGAACACAACATCCACATTCCTTCCCTCTGCTGGGTTCTGTACCAACCAGTCATAGCTTGCCATGAGTTTTGAGAGGCAAGAGCTTCCATTCATAAATCCATGTTGACTTGCGCTGAGTAGGTTGTTCTCTTCCAAGTGGGTAAGAAGTCTGTCTCTCGTGGTTTTCTCGAGCTCTTTGATGATGTGTGATGTAAGAGCCACTGGTCTGTAATATTTGGGCAGGCTCTTGTCTCCTCCCTTATATACCAGGACTAGGGTGGCTTGCATAAGTAAGGTTGAGATTATTCCTGAGTCTAACAAGCAATGCCACACCATGCTGATGGATAGTGCTAAGGCTTCTTGACTCTTTAAGAGCACAATGGCTGGAACTCCATCTGATCCAATGGCTGAATTTGTTCTTAATTCCTTTATGGCCTTTTTTATGTCTTCTGCTGTGATGTGGATGTTTGTGAGGTGGTTCAGTTGGAGTATTTTTTCAGCTGAGAAAGGTGTGGGGTTCTGGACTGTTATTGAAGACCATGGAATGCAGATACAGTACTACTATTGTACTGTAGTGCCAGAAGTCTGAATTTCTCATATGGGTTTTTCATCATTGTTCCCTGTTCTGTTCACTTGGGTCCAATCTGTGTTTTGACCTTGGAGAACCTTTTACAGTAGCTGAAGAAATAGTTAGGATTGTATTTGATGTTTGTGACCACCTGATTCTCTAAAGGTTCTTGTGACTCATTGATTCGGAACTCAATTTTGGCTGTCTTTGCACAAATGGAACGCTTCCGTTCTCCATTTTGTGCTGTCCTTAGGTGTTTGTTGAGGAAAGCTTTCGTCCTTATCAGGGTTTTTCTGACCCTTGGAATATTGTCGGGCATCGCCTCTTCTCTCCTTCGTTGGTATGTTCTTACAGGAGACTTCCAGCATGGCTGAGATGAGGGATTGCAGCATGACATTAGGGTCTTTACCTTGCAGGGTCATGTCCCAGTTTATTTCACTGAAGTTGTGCTGTACTTGCTCCCAATTGTTGGTGTTGCTGAAGAAATTGAGAGTTGCAAAGGGGGAGGGTCCTGTTAGAGCTGCATTTGTTTGTGTGGTCACAGCCTTCCTGTAGATTGTGTTTATGGTGATGAGGCTTCCCCCCCCTCCCCCCACTGTGTGCCCTTTTTTTGATAAAGGCTAAGGCGTTGCTCCTGGTTAGAGGACTGGTTTTGGAGCGTGTAGCACTTTATGACAAGATGCCCTTCCTGATGTCTGCCAGTGACCCTCGGGTGGACTCGAACCTCCAACCCTTTGGAGCGTCTAGCACTTTACCAGTGACCCTTGGGTGGACTCGAACCTCCAGCCCTTCTGTCAGAGCACTCTAACCCACTGAGCTACGGCTGCTACAACCAGCTAGGTGACAGGAGAAGACTACCACTGCCGGCAAGGTAGCTTACTCGGGTGTGGTGCAAACTCCCGACTTTGGTCTCAAGTCTGGCACTTTACCACTGAGCCACCATGCTCCGAACAACAGAGTGAAACTCGAGACACCTTTGTTAAAATCTCAGGCAGCTACATTTTACTTCACCTGTGGTCTGAAAGTATCTTCACTTGGTAGTTGCTGATTGCTTCTTGATTATTGGTGAAGAACAGGTCTAAGATGGTGTTTTTCTTGTTGGACTTGTTTTTTGCTGTGCAAGGAATACCTTGTTCATGGTCTGAGGAGAAACTTGGCCTGTGTTTGAACTTCCAGTGTGGCTTCTGAGATACTGCCTTCTGGTCACGGGATGTATGGGAAGTTGAAGTCCCCACACACACAATAATGTCTGGCATGGGTGTTGGAATGTCTTCAATTATTTAGATGCTTTCTATTGTGTCTGCAAAGTTTTCTAGAGCACACTGGAGTGGGCGGTAACAGTTTGCAACAGTTAAATTCCTCGATCTTATTTTGATAGCTATTAGCTCACCTTAGCCACTTGAATAAGAGAGCAGGGTTTCTGTGTCTACAGCTGTGTCATTTCTCGTATATATCATGGAACCTCCATGACTTCTAGTCTTCCTGTCTGCTCTGTAAGGGGTATAGTTGCCCCTTGCTACATCTGCATCTTTCATCTCGCTTCTCAAGTGTGTTTCAGTCAGGGCAGTAAACACAGAGTCCTCCCCAAATGATAGCTCTTTCGGAAAAGGTTCTAGCTGGGTTATGGTTGTGGTGCTTATCTTGTTTGGTTCAGATTCATGAGGCTGAACAAGAGCTCCTGGGACTGTACAGCTTTGTTTAGGGTCTCCATGTCAGCCTTCATTCCTGCCACCAGTTCTAAAAAATGGGTGCTTCCAATGTTGTCTGACTTTGAGGTTGTTTTGACTGTTGCCACTGTGGCAGCTGAATCAGTGTCAACATTGGAAAGAGGGGAGGGGGGTTGTGCCCTCTCCCTCTTTGTGCCCTTGATCTGCAGGTATTTGCAGGACTCCACGAAACATTCACGGTGTCTTATAGAGTTCCTGCACAGTACAGTTTGGGGTGGAACATGGTAGAGTTCTTCCCAAGTTTTCATCTGTGCAGATTGTTGACACCATGCGCTATTAATTTACAGCATGGTTTTGGGTATTGAAACCTGCACTCCTTGCCTGTTACTCCATACTTGCATAATTGTCTCCTACAATAGTGGCATCTGGGTATTTCTCTTTGTGTTTCTCATCTCCACTGGGGGAGAAATGGTTGTTTTCTCAGCCTGATCATTTGTGTGGGCTGCTTGTAAAGTACCGTACCACTGTTTATATTACTTACAGTAGTGTGTGTGTGGGGGCCAGTTGGCCGAGGCTTACATCTTTATGTGTACTACCCAGTCCTTCTTCAGAAGCTCCACTCACAAGTGGAGAAATAGCTTCTTTAATTTCCTTATCTGCATCTCCAAATTCCATTGCTTTTGCTATTTCTGTTGCCTTCTCTTCATGATTTGTGATAGTATTTTTTGCACAGGTCTGGTAGGTGTATCTCCTTTTGGTGGATTTTAATATGGCCAAACCATTCATAGGCATTCCTGTGCTTTTAGTGGCTCCATATCTCAACAGTTGTTGCACTGTATACCTACTTTTCAGTTTTTCCAGCAGACTGTGCATGGGAAAATGTCTGTCTCGTTGTGTTTTGCCTCGTTTACACTTAGGCTGGTAGTTAGCAATTCCGTGATTTTTCACTGTTACTGTCACCACTAATCTTTAGAGTTCTGAGAACCAATTCAAGGATCTTGTTTTCCCAATGACTCAATATACAGTACAACTGAAGTTAAATGTAAGCACTATATCTCACTTTTCCTGCTCAAAGTATCTGTAAATCAACAGAATAAAAAAAAAAAAAGTTAAAGTCAGAGCACCACCAGACACTTTCACAGTCTACAACTGCTCAGATTGATAAAATATGCAAGTCTGCCACTTTATTTGGCTCTACTTGTTTTCTCAAACCTTGACTACCACTTGCAATGCCGCATGGTAACAACCAAATAACGGTAATGTGGAGCCTGTTGGTGTTAACTGGGTGGAGATGCAGATGTGGTGTCCATCCAAGAACCAACCCTCCACACTCTTCCCCATGCCTCATTGAGGCGAAGCACTGTCTACCACAAGGGAACATTGGTTCACTGAATAGGACGGCCCTGCAAAGGTGATTGTTTGCCTACGGTACAGTTGGTTGATCTACTTGGTCAGACAGACGAGTTACTCAACAACAGCTGTTAATGCGGACCATTTATTGCATAAGTTTCTTATTAGTTATCTTTGATTTTACTTTCCAATTTCTCTGTTTTCCATTAAGCATTTGGACCCAAATATTTCAAATATGTGAGTTTGCACTGTATTTAGTAAGTGGTGTGTAGGGCATGATTCACATGCTTCAGGAGTTGTGATGAAGCTGGTTGCGGCAAGTCAGAGCACCCATGTCATTACTAGGGTAACCATTTCATGATTGTACTGCTAACCCCATTGTCTTACCATCATACTCTTCACTCATACTTCTGGTTAGGGTAGTGTATTAACAGTTACCTGAGGGGGGGGGGATTAATTCAATAGTGATCCATGCTATAAAAAATAAAGGGTATGTGTGTTGTGTTGATGAGATGATTTGGCCATGTGAAGAGAATGTGAGTGAGGTGGAGGGGAAGAGGGAGAACAAGGATGGGATGGAGAGTGAGGAGGTTGTGACTTAGGGCAGACTGACTGTGGAGGATAGGGTGACATGGAGGTGATTCATGTATGGCTGCCCCTTCTGAGATTAAGGCATTACACTGTGGGGTAGATTTAATATAGTATTAGTGCTGTGTGTACAGTTCTTGAGGAGAGTGCCACAAGAAATTGACCATATTTTGAGCATGATTGTTGCAGTCACTTGTTTTGTTAACTTCAGTAGGAGTGTTAAACTTTAGAGTGTATTCAGGTATGGGGTTTTACTTTTTTTTTTTTTTTATCAGTTTTTGAGAGTGGTTATGTGCACCAGTTTTAATTTGTGCTGTGAATAACTATGTGTCTGTAGAGTTATATACAGTACCTGAATTTAACCTTCAAACTTTGATTTTGTGGCCCATGAACTTCCTTATCTACAGTGCTTGGGAACCTCTGTTTTCCCTTTATGTTACACTCCCCAACATGGTACCTCCAGGATTGTACTAGATTTACCACATTGGAAGAGGATCACCCTTATACATGCATACATACCCATCATCCAACCTTATGAGTATCTTCATGAATTGTTTATAGAAACCTATCATTGTATGATTATGGATGCTGCTTATTGTGTTAACTGCATCATCTAAGTATGAGAAGTGGGACAAGGTTGGTACTGTAGTATGTTCTGCAGACATGTTAGGAGACTACTTTTACTGCCAGCCTTGCTCTCATTGCAAGTCACTGAGTCAAAAATTACACTAGGATATGAACATATGAACATGGGGATAATTTTGAAAATCATCATCTTTTAAGGTGGCTGAAAAACAGTGGTAATTATCTGCAGACAAAGTAATGCAGACAGCTACCATAATTAGTAGAATCTGGATGACCATTTCATTATTTAATGATACTGTACTAGGGTTGTATCCGTTGTGATAGAGTTTCATGTGTTTAATTTATTCGTGCCTCATGTATGCATAGAATCACATTATATTGTCTGTAGACTATAGTGCATGGTAGTTTAAATTTTGTGGGTTAGCAGCCATTTTAATAAATTCACAGTACCCAAATACAACTCCCAGAGTACAGCAAGAGCACTGAATAAGAAAAAGGAGTATACAAGACAGCAAACAGCAGTTTTTAAGAAGGGAAACTTATGAGTACACACAATAATGAATATTAAAGCTAACAGTCTCGCTTATATTATCACTTATTACTTTGATGGATTTTGCAATTTCAATACAGTAAGACCTCACTATAACGGACTAATTGGGGCTCAGGCCAGTCCGAAATATGCGATTTTCCGATAAAAGCGACATCCGGACTTACCCCTGCTAATCCGGACTTTTTCCGATATATCAGACATTAGTCCGGATTGCATCAGTGGTTTTCACCACCATTGCAGTATTGTACTGTGTTATACCTTCACTACATTAATCAAATGGTATAATAATACTGTACTGTGCACTGAAAAACATGTCTTTTACTTGTCTCATTGTGGTGAACATAGCTGAAGTTGTCAGGCAGCGGACTGCTTTCTGGCTATATCGGACTTTTTCCGATATATAGGAGTTTAGTCCGGTAGCTCCTCGAGTCCGATAAAAGCGAATTCCGGTCTACTGAAGTCCGTTATATCAAGGTTTTACTGTACTGGCCATTTTATTTGTCTGAAAAAATTATCACTTTTGTATACTTCTTACAACTCAGGTAATTGCATTAGTAATAGTAGTGTTTGCAAATGGCATCTCCACTGTGACCACATTCAAGTTGTGTAATGTACTCCCCCCCCCCCCACTGAATTTGGCTCATGATATTCTGAGTTGAGTTCATTTTTTTCTCAATTTTATTATTACTGTATTCTCATTGCTTTCTTATAGTGTCTTGTTTCCATGTCATCTACCATGAACCAGACTATAGTCGCGGCTTTCTACTCTGAGGTTGTTATTATCGTGCCCTGGTAACCTACCATTCAAAAGTGCATCTGATTTTGTGTATAACATGAGACACATGTGATTCTTGTATAATATGTTTGCGTATAATAATATTCGTGTATAATATATTTGTGCATAATAATTCGATTCGTGTATGATATGAAATCGGATGCACTTTTGAATGGTAGGTTGCCAAGGAACGATAATTACAACTTCAGAGTCGTGCGCCGCGAGTAAAATTAAGCTATAAATTCATTTGCATTACATTGCCAGGTTACCATGTAGATAAATATTGACTTGGCATGTATTTTTCGCAGTATTTTTTTGTCCATTCGATAAATCGTCATCATCATTTAATCCTGTGTTGCCCCATGAGGAGTTTAGGAGCCCGGGGCAAGGCAAGTTGGTCCTGACATTTAAGATGAGAATGACCAGCCTCACTCATCCTTGAGTGGCAATACATGAGCAGTAAACCTCAACTACCCCTTGGATATAAATATGCACAGGCTCAATCCAATTGGAGTGCATTAATTACCGACTAAACCACCAGATGCCATAATCTGGTTATATGGTTACCACCCAGCATAGTAAATGGTTTCCTGGTGTACAGGAGACCATTTGGCTTGTTTAAAAAAGAAAAAAATGAATATAGATACTGTGCCCCTCCCTGTAAAACAAATAACTCAAAGTCATGACCACCCCTTACGGGATTATGGCGTCAGGCAATAGATAGATAGATAGAATTTGATAGCTTATAGCAGTCTCAGTGATATGCTTATTTTACTTACAACCAAAAAACCAAGTAAAAATAGCATATTTTTATTTCAAGGACATTGTATGTGTAGTTATATGTAGAGAGGAAGTGTGATGTGAAGAGAGAGAGTGGGTGAGGAATTTGGAAGGAATTTGTAAAGCGGAGGGACTGTAAGAAAATGTTCTGGCAGAAGGTAAAGAGAGGTAGACTGGGTGGTAAAGAAGTTCGTAGGGGAATGGACAATAAAAATGATAGATTGTTAGCGGAGAAGGGAGAAAAAGTGTGTGGTGAAATGATGAAGCATAGGAGAGAGATAGTAGTAGAATGGATATGGAAGATGTACAAATTGGCCTTGGAGGAAGGTAAAGTCCCAAGGGATTGGAAGTCAGGTATAATTGTTCCCCTCTACAAAGGAAAAGGGGAAAAAGAAATTCAGTACAGTATGTGGTAATCATAGGGGCATTTGTCTTCTTAGTGTAATAGGAAAAGTATGTGGTAGGATACTTATTGACTGAGTTAGGGAAATAACAGAGGAATTCGTTGGAGAAGAACAGGGAGGTATTAGGAAGGGAAGAGTTGTGTAGATCAGATACTCAGCCTCAGGTCTTTAGGGGAAAAGTTTCTTGAGAAGGGAAAGAAGTTGTATGCAGCCTTCATGGATTTGGAGAAAGCATATGACTTAGCGGATAGACAAGGAATGTGGAAAATATTAATAATACATAGAGTAAATGGGAAGCTGTTGAATGCCATGAAGAGTATGTGTGAGGATGCTAAGGCTACAGTGCATGTGGATGCTGAATTGAGCAATTTTTTCTAGCTGAATGTTGGATTGAAACAGGGATGTGTCATGTCTCCATGGTTATTCATTCTGTATATGGACGGAGTTATAAGAGGTACAAGGTAGGGCAGTGGATGTTGGAGTGGCCCTAAAAACATAGATACAGTTTACAGTACTGTATTGTATTTTATGTACGTTTATAAAAGCAACACATCTTTAAGATGAGCTGGATGCTTCTCTTTATTGGTTATGCTAAGTTAAAGGAGACTGCATATCCCATTCAGACCCAGTTTTGCTTCAGCTGACGAAATGTGTATAATGACAACCAAACTATCTTGAAATTCTGATATTGTAGTAAAGTTACAGTTGCTCTGATTGGGACATGTACCATATAAAAATAAATACTGTACTTAAGCTCAAGATAATGAAAAACCTTGGTGAAGTGTACAGTACATTTTTCATTTAAAATTTATTGCAATTTTTTGGCAAAACAAGTAAATGTATATATTTCTGTCAAGGGTGTGAATGTAAAAGATGGGTATTATTATAAACCATGTGTGTGTTTATCAAAAATAAATTAACCATTCCCTTGGGTAAGGAAGTGCCATTTGCAGTCAAAATTTTGTCACATCTTGAAGGCAAGACTTAATTGTTATATAAATTTCATTGATAGCTTCAGCATTCTGAAGTATATTATAGTCTGCTTCACATATTGTACTAGGTAGCTGACACCTCAAACATGAACCTGGGACAAGTATTGCTGTAACTAAACAGCTTAAGACATTGGTTGGCTTGTTGGTTTTGACAGGTTGTGTTTTCTTCCATCACACTTGGCTGGGGGGGGGGGTGATTTCTGCCATCTCTGTTGTACGTAACAGGAAAGCAGGCTTAAAAAATTCTGTTGATTCAGTACCATATACATCATTCAGATTTTGAAGTGAAAGCATTTTTAAGTTAACACTCAGTGTCCTGGAATTTACTTAACTGTATTAGTATGATCTCATTTTTTAAGTTCATTTCAGTAACTTCAGGTTAATGACCAGCAGAAAATAGTTATGTAATAATCTATCTATCTATCTATAGCCCGATGCCCTAATCCCGCAAAGGGTGGCTGCAGACAAAACGCCTCCAAGTCGCTCTGTTACCCACCATTTACCTACCCTCCCCCCAGCTCACTCCTCCCTCCCTCATATACCTCTCAACTCCCTCCCTCCACCTCATCCTCAACCTTCCCCTCCCTCTCCCTCCCTCCACCCCACCTGCATACACCCTCTTAGTCAGTCTTTCATTCTCCATTCTCTCCACATGTCCAAATCACCTCAGTGTATTTCTCCTAATCTTCACAACCACATCCACCCCACAACATTCCTTCACTTCTTCATTCGTCAACCTGTCCCTCCATGTAACTCCACATGCTCCTCTCAAGTAACTCATTTCCACTGCTCTTACTCTTGACTTGTTACCCTCTAGCAAGGTCCATTCCTTACTTCCATATGTCAAGGTAGGGATCACGATACTATCATACAGTGACTTCTTGATTTCCATACTCACCTCCCTATTTCTCATCACCACTTTCAGTGAACCAACAACCTTCCTTCTCTGCTGTACCCTTTCAAGTATTTCATCCTCAAAATAATAGTGCCTTAATTTAATAACATAGATCCCATTTGTGTATTTATTTATTTTTCTGACTGTACAAGCATATTTTGGAAGTACAGTACTATAATACATGCTGTCCAGTAGGAATGTACTGGGTTAATTTGTATGATTTATAAATTTGTTTGATTCATTTCGTGGGATGAAAGCAGCTGGGGTTGATGAGGTGTATGCATAGATTATTTAAATGTAGTGGAGAGAGTGAGATGAAGTGATCGTTGGAGATAAGTAAGAAGGCGTGAATGAGTGAAACTGTGCCAGCAGAGTGGAAAAAGGCTGTGATTGTACCCCTGTACAAAAAGAAGGGTGAGTGAAGTGAGTTCAAGAATTACTGTGGCATAAGTTTGTTGAGTGTGGTAGGGAAGGTGTATGGAAGAATTATTATAAAGTAAGAGAAATTAGTGGTAGGTGGTGGTGACCATCATCCACTCACTTGATGTAGTGCTGCCTACTTCTTCCTCAGCCTTTATCATTCTTTTTCTGTGCCTGCCCTCCTCTCTTCCTATTTCTCCCATCTTTCCTGTCACTTCTTATTGCTTTTCTTTCTTTTACAGGTGGCTTTACATTGAGTGACAAGCCAAATGGTTTCCTGTAAGCCAAGAAACCATTTACAGCGCTGGGTGGTAACCATATAACCAAACCATACGTGCTCCCTACGTGTCAACAAGTGGGTTGGTGGAGGGTTAGTGCCCCTCCCTGTAAAACAAATACAGTAACTCAAAGTCAAATGGCCACCCCTTGCGGGATTATGGCGTCTGGCAATAGATAGATAGATAGAAGAGAGATATCAAAAGTTCTAATGAGTGATGAACAGGGTGGCTTTAGGGATGTGTGGATCAAATATTTGCAGTGAGACAGAAAGCAGAGAAGGCTTGTGAGAAGGACCATAAGGTGTTTATGGCATTCATGGATCTGGAAAAAGCATATGACAAAGTGGACAGAGAAGGATTGTGGAAAGTTTTGTGCATGTACGGTGTAGATGGTAAGCTGCTAGGCGCTGTCAAGAGTTTTATGATGGTAGTGAAGCATGTGTAAGGGTTAATGGACATCTAAGTGAATGATTCATGATTGGTGTGGGCATGCGACAAGGTTGTGTGATGTCCCCATGGATGTTCAGTATATATACTGTATGGATGAGGTGATGAGAGAAGTAAAAACACGAGTAATGGAGAGAGGGATGGCGTTGGTAATGAATGGTGATGGATGGAATATCTCAAATTTGTTGTATGCTGATGATGCAGTACTACTTGCAGATACCGGACAAAAACTTGGTAGGCTACTGCAGAGTTTTGCTGATGCCTGTGAGTGTCATGCCCTGAGAGTAAATGTAGAAAAGAGTAAAGTGATGGTTATTGAGAGAGAAGGTGACTCCCAGTGCGATGTTACAGTGAATGGAGAGAGAGTGGAATTGGTGAGAGTTCAAATACCTGAGTATAGTGATAGAAAAGAGAGGAAAATGTGCAAAAGAAGTTGAAATTAGAGTGACACAGGGAAGAAAAGTAGCTGGTGCAATGAAGGCCTTGATAAGAAACAGAGGCTTGAGTGTTGCAGCTGCACGAGGTTTACATGAAGGAGTGTTAGTGCCAACTTCATGATGTGGATGTGAGACTTTGGTGTGGCATGAAAATGAAAAGTCAAGAGAAAGAGCAGTGGAGATGGGACTGCTGAGGAATGTATGTGGAGTACAGAGGATGGGTAGGATACAAAATAATGTGATTCGTGAAAGATGTGGAGTGAGGAAGTCTGTGGGCACCAGATTCGAAGAGAGTGTACTGAGATGGTATGGTCATGTGGAGAGAATGGATAACAATTGAATGGTGAAAATGGTATATCTGAGTGAATTTGAAGGAGGGAGGAGGCGAGGTAGGCCAAGGAGAAGGTGGAGAGGTATTGTGGATGAGTGTGTGAGGAAGAGAGGTTTGGAAGTCAGTGAGGCTAGGGAACTGACAGTAGATCCAGGTGGTGGATGAATGTTGTGAGGAGAAGTGCATAATCAGGGACTTGGCACCCCTTTTTAACATGGCATCGTTCGGATTGACTCTGTCAGAAACATTTATGTGAAGCTACAAAATGTGGTGAATGTTTTTGGCATATCCAATAGAGCCAGGATTTAGGGTGCTTGAACGATGAGTGAATGGAAGCGTGGCCCATTGGATTGGGCAAATTTGGGCTGTCTGGACATTGCTACTCCTCACCCTGCCCAGGGGTGGGAAAGGGGGTCCAGATAATGATGATGATGATGATGATTTATGATTCAGTTGGTTACCATATAAGATATGTCTTTGGTTTTATCAAAGAATTCCACATATTATGTTTGTAACTAACACTTACTATGTTTGAGAGAACAGTTTATTAGGATTTATTACTTAATTCACCACAGCACTCTTTTTGACTGACGGTTATAGTGGCAGTATTACATTATACCGTATGTATCTTGTATTTTCATGTTACTTCCAGTGCTAGTAATAAATGCATGGTTAGAATTATGGCATATAATATTGATACATGTATATATTTCAAGGAACACCAGTACATTCTTGTGATGTTGGCCAGCACAGTAGTTTTGTTGTACTGATTTAACACCACCAGACCCACATTACCTGTTTTTAATGGTTCTTTCCACCATAACTGCACTGGCTTGTGAAATTTACTGTATTTCTTCCTCCTCATTCTGTATTATTTCAGATTTGCATTAATAAGATGTACTGTACTGATGGGCTCAAAAACCACTGAATGTTATTGATTTTTTTGTTAAATAATCTGAATTAATTAGTTGATTCAGGTGTGTGGCTGTACATGCCATTGATAGATATAGTTTACAGTACACGCCTACCACGACATCTGGCAGTTGTGTTCCAGTGGGAGTGTTCGGTCAGTGAGCATGTTGGATAGAAGATGCTGAAGAAAAGCCAGAGATGCATTCCAGGCCCAAACCCAAACTCTCATATACCTTAATCAGTAGAGACTGACACAGAAACACCATAGATAATATTATTATCCCCATAAACAATACTATTGCTAATAAATGGCACATCAAACATCGCATGCAGGAGGGTAGGGTGGTGGGATGTATGGTGTTGAAATGCTTCAGAGGGCAACTGACAGTGACAGCTAGACAGGCAGTGCACCAAGCTGGGGTGGGGGAGGGCAGGTGGATGGGGAAGGAGACAGGGGGGAAGACAGGGAAGGAGACAAGAAAACCAAACTGCTCTACTACCCCGCCTCCCCTCCCCACAGTCTCGCTTACTCACCACTCACTCTCACCACACTCACACACCACCCTGCTCGCTGGCGCAGTGGTAGCGTTCTCGCTTGCCATCTGGTAGACGGGAGTTCGCGCCTCGCTCAGGTTGCGAAAAGTTTCACTGACGAAGTGGGTGGTTACTGTCCCCCTTGAGCAAGGGGATGGGTGTGTGCGTGTGTGAAGGTCACAGCCTTGCCCATAGATCGGACTATATGAGCTCTCAGCTCCCTTCCGGGAGGGTAAAAGCTGACGATCACTACCATCAAGTGATCCTGACCGACGCACACACACACACACATACACACACACACACACACACACACACACACACACACACACACACTGGAGAGAAGTGGGGGTGGGGGAGGGTGGGGGAGGGAGACAACCAGTTATGGGGGAGGGTGGGGGTACAGGGAGGAAGACATGCCTGGCAGTGCTGAGTGTGGTGGGGGTTGGAGGAGGGATGGGGGTGAGAAGAGAGGGGATGGAGGGAGGACTGGGAGAGCCTCGTTTCAAACCTAGGGAGAGGTGGAGTGTCAGACTAGCGAGGCAACAAATATTCAAAATTGTTCGGATTGTGGGAATATCCCTTATTTCTTGTGTTCGGTCTAGTGAAACGCCGGTTATCAATGTTCCCAATAACAGGGCATGGGTCCATGTGAATTAGTTTCATTCATTCATTCATTATCCAATCCTATGTTGCCCCACAGAGGAACGTAGGAGCCCGGGGTTAGGCAAGTTGGTCCTGACATTTAAGATGAGAGTGACCAGCCTCACTCATCTCTGAATGGCATTACGTGAGCAATAAACCCCAACCACCCCTTGGATATAAACCTTCACCGGCTCAATCCAATTGGAGCACCGTAATTACCCACTAAACCACCAGGCGCCAAAATTTGGTTATATGGTTTCCTGGTGTACAGGAAACCATTTGGCTTGTCACTCAGTGTAGAGTCACCCACAGGCAGAAGGACGAGGAAAGAATGAAGGCAAGAAAGACAGAAGAGGGAGTGTAAAGTCACCCATAGGCAGAAGGACAAGGAAAGAAAGACAGAAGACAATTAAAGGAAAGAAGGCTGGAGGAGAGGAAAGGGCAGACACTCGAGAGTAGCACTACATCGAGTGAGTGGATGGTGAGTGCATACAGAAAAAGTTTTAAATATGTAATTAAGATTGTGCAAGCATTGTATTAGAATTGGTACTATAGGTTAATTTTAACATGGATTAACTGGTAAAATTATACTCGGGAAATAATTTGAAGGAAGAATTCGTCTCTTTTGTCACTGAAATTGAATGCTGCATAGTCGTCAGTGGAGATGCGAACAGGAATAAGATCTACATCATTGTTATCATTTCGTATGCCTTGCTCCCTCTTTGGAATCTCTGGGCAGGGGATGCCCATGACAAACGCTGCATATACTGTAGGCTGCACTTTCAGAAACTTCCTTGGCATTTTGTCTATATGTATTTGTCTCCATACCTTCTCAGTGTATTCCTTTATATTACATTGCACATTCACTCCTATTACCCATTCTTCTGTTTCATAATAATCATAAGTTTCTGTTACATCATCCATCTTCCTCTTGCCTGCAGCTGTTCTGAGAAAGGCCATTTTGGCAGCTTGCAGCTTCGAAAACTCCCAGTCACTTGTTGCCCAGGTCTTAGTTCCATATGAGTGCCACAGTAGTATATTTTCATGAAGGACTCTCAACTTCTATATAATATCTTTCTCCAGAATAAAGCCAAGCTCTCCAGTTACTCTTCACCCATGTAATGATCTCTCTCTAATTTCACATTCCAATTTGCCATAGTTACACAGTATAGCTATTAGTTCCCCAGTATTTATAACCATCAACCTTCTCAAACATTTCACTTCCCATCTGAACCCTACAGGTTGCAGTGCTTCCCCTCATAATCCTTACTCAGCTGCAGACCTCACATGGATCACAATGAATGTCCATGAGCCAAACTGCAGGCCTCATATGAGGTACAATTTACATTGCTTATGAAGCATTGACTTAGGGGAGGTAAACTACCTTAAAAAGAATCATGGTGGTCAGGGTTAACCCTGTACTGTCAGTCAAATTTGATTGTCGTATTCTGTCCCTTCACATTACCATTATTATATTTTAAAAATTCACTTAATTTTCATATATTGCCAACTCTACTGATTGTGAATCACTTTCATTCTGTACTGGCATAACTGCTTTGTCACCACACAGGCAGATTTGCAAACCTGCATATGTCAGTTTTGCTTCTTTACATACAGTCCTCATATTCAGCTTTGTGTACGCCTATATATATTGTTTTGTTTCGTTTATAAAGGCTCCAACATGCTTGCATGCATCGGCCTTTGTCGCTTATTGGCTGCTCTCCATGCTGCTTGATTTCTGGCAGCCACCCTGTTCAGTTGCTTATCCCTGAGGTCACACTCTGTGGTCTTGTCCCAGGTCTTTTTTGGTCTGCCCCTCACAATCGCACCCCCAGTGTTCACACCTCTCACGTTCTGCACCCACTTGTCCCCGTCCTCTCCACATTCACAAACCATCTCAGTCAACCCCGCTTTGTCACAATACCATTACACTCCAGTCCCATCCTTCCTCTCAACTCTTCCATTGTAAACCTAGCCCCCCAGGCCTCACATTCAAGGACGCACTGCGCATCCACCTAATCATTGTCGTTTCTAAATGTTTGGGCCTACGGATATCCTCTTCCTTTACTACCATACAGCATTACACTCCTAACATGTTGCATATAAGTCAGCAGAGGCAACAGCTCCTTGAACTTCTTCCAATCACTCCTCGCTTTAGTCACAGAACTAGCTCCAGCCTCACCGCCAGCACATAACATGTCTCCCAAATAAGAAAACTTCCGCAGCTAGATCAGTCTTTTCATGTCTGACAATCTCCAGATGGTCTCCCCGACAGACTGCACACATGAAATCAGCATTATCTCACAGTCTGCTTCTAGTACCATTACATCACTTATCCACCCACTTTTTACAGACACTGCACAAAATGGAATTACAGTACTTCCCACACCCTTGGGGCAAGCTGCACATGGCCACTCTCTCTCTTCTTTGACAGTACTTCCACCAACTCAGGGTACCATCACCCTTGTTTTATATGCATTTACTCTCAAACCTTTGTGCCCCATACCATCTCTCCACTTCCTAAATCTTTTCTCCGTCTCCCGTTCATTCTTTTCAGTCAGCACCAGATCATTGGCATACGACACCTTCCACGGGAATCCATTGTTGAAACCATGTGTGTGGGGGGGGGGGGGCCTAACAGCACATTGGTGTTAGCACATTTATAAACACTGGTATTTGAAATAAATTGATGGATGGACTTAGTGTTAGGGAGGGGATTGGTGGAGGTGCACAGTGATACTTTCGACAATCACCTTCATTTTACACAGGAACTTTGGTCATGTAGTAGTTGAGAATGTCATAAATGGGCAGTTTCGGGCCTTTGTCTCACATTATGTGTGTTATGCAAACATTTAGACCCAGACCAACAGCTTTTCATGTTATAGGGCACAGTAAATGAATCTTGTAATCAAAATGCATGTAATGGTTGGTTATACTGTACTGTATATTCCTTTTCAAAGTATCCATGCTTTCTCTGTAGCCTTCTGTCAACTTACTTCCACACTTAGATTCTTTTCTGTGTATTTAAAGTGCAGTGTGGCTTTCAGCAGTTTCATTCTTCTCCATATGTCTAACCTTATGCTCTCTTCCAATATTGATTCATCCCTCTTTCATACTTTTATTTATATTGGATTCTGATCTTCCCAGGAGAGCAAAGTGTTCTGAACCAGTCAATAATCTAACTGATTTTGCAGTTGTAGCTCTTCTGAGCCTTTCAGCCACCATTATGTAATGTTTATTTGCCTTTGCTCCTTTTTGTCTTCCTTCTCTCCAAGTATATTCAGTACTTTGTTGTACGGTATTTGCTGAAAACGTTGTTTCTGCACACACTTGACTAGTAAAAACTCTTTCCATTCCTATTCCTTCCATGACCCACCTTCCTTCAGTATTCTCTATTTCACCATCCCCCTCGCATCCATTCATATTCCTAAATATAGTATCATTTATTCCTCTGCCGTTCTTTTATACTCATTTATCTATCCTGAACTTTCTATTTCTTGCATTGCTTTACCTGCTTCCTTATTTGCAGGCATGGATACAAATGAATGTGTATCTGTCCCTATCTTCCACTCACCCCCTCCCTCCCCAGTCACATATGCAGTACAGTGGAGCACCACCAGGTTTCGCGGCATCCAATTTGGTGAAACGCACTTTTGCAGCAACCATCAAATATTCCTGTCATTGAGCATTCACAACAAAGTGATACATTTTTGCACCTTCCGGCACCACAAGTTTCGAATTCTTGCCACAGTGACGCCAGTCCCAACACTCAGTTTCGGGCTGTTTTCCCACTTGTGTTCAGTGTGTCTGAAAAGTTGAATGTTACACTCTTGTGTCCATGATTAGTAAATGACAGAAATATGTCATCTTGTGCTTCAAGTGAAGCTGGAGGTGGACTGGGTGATAGTGGAAATGATATAAGAAGGTGTGAACCTGGAACAGCAGGCAGTAAAGGGAAGGCCAAGCAACTACCACCACAAGGAGGTGAAAAAACATTAGTATGGTGAGTTAAAATATAAAATCATGGCAGAAATGGAGAAGGGTGCTTGTAACTCTGAAATATGCAAAATGTATAATGTTCGAGAGTTGACTGTGGGTAGTGTGAGAAAACAACAGAATGAACTTAACCCCTACACGCCGGGGGTTTTCCGCTGTCACACGCTTCTCCCTACGGGGGATATCGGTGATGGAAAATATACTGTTAGTTCAAACCCTAATATCTACCAAACTATAACAGCTAGAGAAAAAATTAAAGATACGTAAGACTCAGCAACTCCTCCTCTTTCAATCCCCATGTCTCCAGGTCATCCCATTGATGAGTAAGGATAAGTTAAAGTTCAAAGGGTGGTGGGAAGATTCTTGCGGCTATACACATCAACTGGCGTTGCTCTGCACCCAAAATCGTGACAGCCATACATGTCAACCGGCGCGTATGGGTTAATGTCAGTCAGTATTTGGGTGTCCTGTACTTTGATATGCCAGTTTAAATGTACTTTTCCTAAAGTTATGTTGCTCTAGTGATCAAGAAAAAAAAAATATAATTTTGTCGTGCAGTTAATATTTTTTATATTGATACTAAATTCTGTTTCATGTCAAAATTTGCAGGGCAGTAGTCATGCAGTGCAACCTTTACCCTATGGCCATTGAAAAAATGATAAAGTTAGGTTAGGTTAATGTAATCCCTAACCTAACCTAATCATTTTTTTGCGGTGGCTGTAGGATAAAAGTCATGCTTTGTGACTACCACTCCAGAAATTTTGACAAGAAACAGAATTCAGTATAAATATTGAAAAACATAAATTGCATAGTGAGATTATATTTTTTTCTTGGTAATTGGACCAATATAACTTAAGGAAAAAATACATTTAAATTGGCAGACCGGTACAGGACATCCAAATATTAAACACCAATCTAGCCCTTGCGAAGTATTTTGTTCCAGGGTCCGGAGGTAGATGAACGAAAACACTGACCGAGTGCAGCTCAGTCATGCTAGTGGTTGAACATTATTTGTTACAGTGGTTGAAAAGGAGGGCTCGGGAAGGCGCTAATATATTATTTACGATAACGGTAGTTAATTAAATTGAAAATGGTTTTAATTTTCATTATCATTGGGAGGCAGTTCCATGGAATGCACAAGTGTGTCTAGATCATCTGATGACCAGTTGGCCACTCTCCATTCTGCACAGTGTTCTGTGGTGTACCTGCAGCATGGAGAGCAGCCAACAGTTAACCTAGGTGAGAAGGCTATTTTAATTGACTATGGTAACCAGTATTGATATTTGTTTCAAGCAGATCACTACACTTTCAAGGACTGTATATAGTCAGTGAGGTACTGTATTATGTTTTATTGAAAGAAAATTTGCCACATCCATATTTCACAAATTAAAGAACTTCGTCTTAGTTCTGGTTTTTGCATATATAATGCTGTGTTTAACATTATTGAAGGAAAAACACCACACTACATAGTTATAGAAAAATGTCACACTAACTGTTACTTCCAACAGGTAAACAAGGTGAGAAGGCTATTTTAATTGACTATGGTAACCAGTATTGATACTTGTTTAACACAAATCACTGCAACTTCAAGATCAGTATATAGCTAATGGGAAACTGTATAATATATGGTTATTGTTGTTGTAGGAGATGCAGTTGCCAGATAGTACTGTCTGAAATAATTATCAGTAGGTTGACAATGCATATACTGTATAATTTATTTTGTTTACACCTAAGACTAAAGAAGTGTCTGTAATAAGAAAGTAATATACAGTTTTCTATTACTTCACCTTCTTTTACCATTACTATTACTCTTACAGCCAGGAATTTGTGATCTATTACTGTTACCATTACTTATTACAATTACCCCATGTCTGGTCAGGGCCTTAAATTCAATACCAGGCCCACTTGTTTTATGATGTACAGTAGTTGCAAAGAAACATAACATTGCATCACCCCCAGAGTTCACTGTTTCATGGGGTTGGCTACAGAGGTTAAGCAGGTTAATAGCAACATTAACTTTGGCATGTATTTAAAGTAGGAAATACAACAGGAGGGTTAAGTTTCTAATGGCCTCTGTCCCTATTAGCATATTTTCCATAAAGTCAATGCCCCAACCTTGGTGGAATCAACTTTGGCGGCACTTTTCACGGTCCCTGTTAAATGCAAAAGGTGGTGCCCTACTGTGCATTATTTTTTGCTGCTTATACATAGTTTTCTTCTTTCAGCGTTGACCATACCATCCAACCATATCCTTCATTCCATGCCCTAGTTTTTTCTTCCCCATCTCAGACCCCACTACCGTATAAATGTGACACGCACACACATGCGCACACACACACACACACACACACACACACACACACACACACACACACACAGACCTGTGGAATAGACTGGACAAAGAGATCGTCCAGTCTAAAAACTTAAACGAGTTTAAAGCTAAATTTGACTTATTGAGAAACAGAGACGGGACCCCACGAGCATAGCNAATAGGTAAATCAGATAAACACACACACACACACACACACACACACACAAACAAACACACACACACACACACACACACACACACAAAATCATCATCATCATCTCCATTTTTGCATAAAACCAGGCATCTTAAAGGATCATCGTTCATTTCATACATGTTAAATTCTGCCACATCCATAGCATCATCTTTTACATTCACCTGGTTAGAAAGTACAGTTTATTAGATGAAGAATGATGTATTGGTAGTGTTTAGTAAAACAGTGTATTGTACTGAATTTATTTGTAGGTAGAAGTGTCCTGCTGTTTGTTAGATTAGATTACTTATGTGAGCTGTGAAAAAAAAAAAAATGCCTCTGATGGTGTGTTCTCTTGTTGTGTAGTTGTGGATGGCGGGGGTGGCGCACCCGATCTCCCGACAACTCTGCCCCTGTCCGAAGTGGCTCCCGGCCACCGCCTCCAAGGTGGGCCTCTGTGTCACCTCAACCCTTGCCACGCCCCACCCTCCACCACCACCACCACCACCACCACCACAGGCCAACCGCCAGTGTACCGCTTTACATGCAATTTTCTTTTGACTAACAGTCTTTGAGGTGTTCTGGTATTGAGCCACAATGGCCTATTGCCCTAACCCTGATGGTTGGCAGTTTCTCCACCTCTCAGACAATCATCTTATGGTTGTCATGTTTTTTACTCACAAACTCTAACCCAAGCAAATTGGAAACATGCAGAAATGATCTCTTTTCTGCAACTCTGACCCAGCAAAGAGCCATCAGATATTTGTATTATTGCGCTAACCTGACTTTGATCGGTGTGACTACTCTGGTCAGCATGAGTCCCATGCTTCTGAGCTGAATTTGATCCAATATCTGGTATGTGGCCACTGCAACAGGAAGTGTTTGTTACAGTGCTATAGACTAGAGTATATTGGTTCTATACCATAGGCAGGTACAGCACTTCAAATGGTAGAACCTTAACTCACCCCTCCCCTTCCCCCTCCCCCTCCCCCTCCCCCATAAACAATAATTTCAAGGTTCCTGTGTGAACACTTGGAGGAATGTACTGTATGCCATGATGCAGGTTCAGGTGGAGACTGGCTGAGGCTGACCCACAGCACACCCAAAATATTCTACACAGATTAGACAACTTACTGGTATTCACAATTTTACTTTGGAAATAGTTACCATTTATGAAAATAATGTTTATTAAGGTCATTTAAAAATTAATTTCATATGCAAACAGGGATTCATCTGTGCAACTTAAGTTGAATTATTCTGCATCGTTGGCTGCAATATGTCATATACTGTAAGTGCTATTGTGTTTCCTTGGCTGTTAAAAGTGGAGCAATAAGAAATCAAAGTGTGAATAGTGTGTGAGTGGATGTGAGAACCAGGATTGAATTCTGTTATAATTTTAAATTTACATACAGTATATGTTAACAATGATCTATTAACAGACTAAGAAACAACTCTAGAAGTTTCAAATGATGTTGGTAAATGTGTGTGTGAGAAGGAGGAGGAAACAGGAGACGGGTACACCTCAGGAAAGTTCTGCGTTATACACTCGCTCACCACTTCAGAATAGTAAATGTGGGACTTGTGGTAGTGAAGCAGCAGCCAACATTCACCTATCTGGAAACTGTGTGAAAAAGATGGGGATGGAAGAGGGAGAGGTAGGAACTATCAGCTCCCCCAGCCTTCTTCCTCCCTTAACCTCTCCCCTTCCACACAGTGGTACTAGACATTTGAGTGTCTGGCTACTGCTTCACTATTGGTTGTCTCACGCATGAAGGTCTGAACTGGCAGGCAGGTGTATAAGGTGGAACTTTCCTTGGGTGTAATTGTAAAACTAATGTTACAAAGTGATGGAAGTGTGACATTGTAGGTCAGTGTATCCAGACTCTGGTATGTAGCATTGTTCGAGAGGGTACATGAGAAGATTGATTTTCTAAAACAAGAATAAAAAAGATGTTACAAAAGAAATTTAACCTTGTTGAATGGGAGTTGGAGGAAATTTGAGAGTAATGGTGTAATAAGTGGATGATTTGTAGGGAGAGAAAGGATGGGAGGGAAGGAGGTACAATACAGAAGTAGGGCCATCGTTCAGGGGTTTTATTAATGGTGGTACAGGTTTTTCACCAATAGAATGAGCTGTAACACCTTGGAGTTTAAATATTATTGGGTTGTAAATTACTGCTGTCCTTGCTGCTTGGTGAGTCATATTCAGTACTGTGTTGAGTTGGCCAAGGAAGTATTGATTGAAGAATATCCAAAAAGGAGTGTGGTGGCCCCCAAACTTGGAACAGGGCTGATATAGGTTACCCAAAAAGAATTATTTGAATTGTAGAATCATGAGAATGAAGATTTTGGTAATGAGGAGGCTCAGTACCTAGAAATTTTAATGTGCAAATATGTAGGGTTGGTGAAGTGATGGGTGAAATGGATCAGGGAAGAAGAGTGATTGAACAGTCAGACATTGTTGAAGAAGAATTGTATGGGTTACAAGAAAAGAAGGCACTGAGGGACAGTTAACTATTATACACCTTATAGATGTGAAAAAAAATATAAGGCCCCGTGGAGAGGAATGGGGTAACCGCCAATGTGCGTGGTTCTGAGTTAAGGCTTTATATCATTATTTTGACCCTTCCTGTGCAATCCGAGCACATCGTTTACCCCAGAACTGCACTGGCAATGTGGTTGAGAGTTGTGCAGGAAAAACATGTTGAAGCGCCTCACTCTTGGTGCGAGTCAGGCAGGCAGCGACAGCGTGTTGGGTTGATGTAAGCGCCAACCCATGTGGTAGCACGCATAGCCAGCAGAATATCCAAGCATAGGTGCCATGCATAGTGGTTGTTGTGTTAGATTCTAGCAAAGGTTATCAAATTATTTTTTCTAAATCAACTTTTTTTTTATTAGTGCCAAACTGATTAATGTTTTCTTTTATATTGTATGTTTTACACAGTGTTTAATAATGTTTTTGTAGAGTTCTCATTGTTTAGTTGCATTTTAGCAAGTTTACCATAGCAGCAGGGTTTTGGCTCGACTGCATTCCAGTAAACAGTCCTCTGTGAAGACGTGCATACACGCTGGAGTTATCACAAGGATTATTGTGTATAATTATTGGGTTCTGTGCCCGGATGACTGTGAAATACCATGTCCTGCAATAGGGAAATCAAAGCAGAGTGTATGCCTGGCCCTTCTGGATTACAGGTTATTGCTGGTGCAAGTAGCAAGAAAGGTACGATGCATTTTTAAAGTATGTAGTTTTTACACTTCAAAGAAAATTTTAATAATGGCTATGGAGAGCAGCAGCAGTGACAGTGATTTAACTCAGTCAGGTGACGATGAGCCCAGCAGTGATAATGATAGTGATGCTGTAGGGCATGGTAATGATAGTGAATGTCGTAAACGTAGCCATTGTAAGGGTCATGGTGGTGATAGTGAGAATCATGAATGTAGCCATGGTAGCAGTGAGGGTGGTGATAGTGAGCATTGTTCACCACAGCCATCTGCACCACCACTTGATGCTGGAGGTGAAGGTGATGGTGATGATAATGGGAATGATAGTGCTAGGGCTAACGGTGGTGATCGGGGATGCGGGCAAAAGCATGTACGCCGCCCTGAAAAGTGGGTTAGGAGCATCACCAAGAACAAATGAAACCATGGCTAAGTATACCACAGCCCGAACACCAGCACAGATGTGGCGGCACGTATGCTTGGCAACCCGTGCCGTGATGGCTGTTTTGCCAAGGTCTGTCAGGAGGCTGTGGACACTATTTTCAAAGAATTTTGGAAGATGGGCACTTTTGAGGCACACACATTTTACCTCATCGGGTGTGTGCAAGCCATGCCTATTAAAAGGAAGAGGACCTCAAGGGAAGTGAGTCGGCACCAAACCACCTTCTGGTATGATGTCCACTACAAAGGCTCCAACTTTCCTGTGTGCAAGGAGGGTTTTGTGACTGTGCATGGCATTAGCAAATGGAAGCTGGAATACACTGTCAAGTGGGAGTAGGCAGACACAGGAACTGTGTTACCAGACCAATGAGGCCTCCGAACAGCGGCACACAAAAATCACAGGGACACAACTGGCTCGTGTTCATGAACACATCCAGATGTTGCCTGTGACTTCTAGCCATTACACCAGGACAAAGAGTCACAACAGGAAGTACCTTGGGTTAGAGGGCAGTATTCCTCATTTGTACAGCAAGTACAAGGCAACATACCCTGGGGAAGACATCATGAAAGAGAGGTTCTATGGAACCATCTTTTCCCGGTACTACAACATTGGATTCCAACCTTTCAAAAAAGACATCTGTTCAACCTGTGCCAGAATGGAGACCCAAATTAGCTGGAAGAGCAAAGAAGGTTGGACCCCAGCGCTGTGGAAGAGGAGCTGAACGTCCACAAAACAAAATACAGGAGAGCTTGTGAAGAACTCAAGATGAAGGCTGATAAGACCCCTACAGGTTATGTATAGTTATAGACCTGCAATAACCCCTGCCTTGCTCCTGGCTTCAAGTAGGCCAGGCCTACTACAAACATAAGCTGTGAGTGTATAACTTTGCCAAAGTCAACTTGCTGATCAACCAAAGCACAGTGTTTGTCTGGGATGAGCCCACAGCAGGGAGAGGCTCTTCTGAGATAGCAAGCTGTGCACTCAGATGGCTGGACATGCAGTTGGGTCATCACTATGTTGCAGCAGAAACACATTAACCGTCTTTGCTGACAGTTGTGCCTGCCAGAACAAGAACATCCAGATGGTTTTAATGGGTTCGAGAGAGCTGCACACTCTTCGTCTGGCACAGGTGGAGTTTTGTTTTTTAGTCTCTGGCCACTCTTACTTCCTGTGATGCTGCTTTTGGCCACATTGAGTTAGAGGTCAGGTGCTGCTCTGTTATCAACACACCTGCAGAGTTTCAAGATCCTTTGCAAACTGCATTACAGTACTCCTGCCAACACTGTCATCCACATGGTTTGGGAGGATTCTAAGGACATGGACTTCTTCTTTGGCCAGGTGGTAAAGAGGAAGGTAGCAGCAGGCAGGTTCTCCTCAGCAGCACAGGTTATTGTTGCCCCCCACTACCAAGAAGGATACCTGCTGAAGGCTGAGTATGACATCTCCAATGCTGCTGCTTTTAAAGTTCGCCTCATGCCTGGGAGAAGAAAGTATGTGCCAGCTAACTTCAGCCTTGCCAAGTATGACCTCTCACTAAAGTGAACAGTTGCTGCTGAAGGAGAAGGTGGTGGATTTAGAGTACCTCACAGAGTTCATCACCCCTGCTTATAATCGTTTGTCATGGGAGGAACTGGTACATAAGCAGTGGGATCTGCAGAGAGAAGGCGTCACTGTGTCTGTGGAAGAAGACATCCCAGATGACCCAGACAACATAAAGCTGGATTATGTTGACCTCAGTGCTCCATCCTTGGTGCCATAGCATAGCTATGTACCCTTCCTACACCACCGGATGATGACCCTGGGATGTAACAAGAACTACGGCAATGGAAGAACAGATGATCATTATTCAGCGCACTGGTCCCTGCAGATAAATGTGAGTGTGAAATTTTTTCTCCTGCCTTTTTTTTTTTTTGTACAGTGGTTTCATTATTGTCATATTGTTGTGTTGTTTAATAATTTTGTTTGAATTTTTGTTTACTTTGATCGCAATTTCTGACATCGGTAACCTCACTTATGCAGTGTTACGTTGTGATTACTATAACACTCTGTTACCCCTCAAACACCACTCTACATCAGTTTTGAATTACAGTATTTACTTCACTCCAATATTGAAAAATCGTGCTTTGGTGTACATGTAAGCCACCCAGAGAAAAGTACAGTCAAGTCGCCTAAGGCACAGTTAATTGGTTCTGGACTGCACCCGTGCCATAGAAAATTGTGCGGTACAAATAACTAAACCTATGGGGAAAATGGAATTTGGTTCTGGATGTTTGCCCAAAGTCCCCCTTTTCACCCCACTTTTTCCTATTTTTGCCCACTTAATACACGCACACGATCAAGCAGTCAGTCAATGCATGTATTACATGTAACAATAGGCACAAAAAACGAAAAACGGGAAGGTGATCATATAACAAGCGGTCTGGCTACACACTGAGTGGGGTTTGAATGGCGGGGCAAGGGCTGAGGTACACTCTCCGGCCACCAGGGGAATTTGCCCGCGCATTTCAAACCATGCCCCGTCCACGCCATAGGTATAGTTTATGTGCATGGTTCATTTTCTTGGGTCAGGCATCTTGCTGTGCCATAAAAAACCATGGCATAGAAGCGCACGCCATAGACTAACTTTGCTGTGTAATTATCACACCCTAGCAGCCGTGGCTCAGTGGGTTAGAGCGCTCCGCTCTGGCCGTAGGGTCGGAGGATCGAATCCACCCAAGGGTCATTGGTAGACATCAGGAAGGGCATCCGGTCATAAAATGC
>JAGKTI010000714.1:90029-117173 GCA_018397915.1 Birgus latro | reverse complement strand
ACCGAACGGGGTGGCCACAAACAAATCGCCTCCATGTCACTCTGTCCCCTGCCATTTCACTACCACGCTCCCAACTCACACACCCATCTCTCATATACCTCTCCACTCCATACGTAGGTGAGTAGTGAAAAAAATATGTTTTTGCTTATTATAAACTTGAAGATAAACATCCAGGGCATCATCTGGTGAAAAGAAAATAAATCTCTCTCTCTCAGTCTTTGCATAGCGCCATACGTAAGTCTGCGTAAGGGTGGAGTAGTTAGCAGTGATGCACGTCCAGCACAGCCTGAGCTGTGGCTCGCAACACGACATTACCCAGCGTGAGCTGTGGCTCGCAACATGACGTTACCCAGCCTGAGCGGTGGCTCGCACTTCACGGGCTAAAAAGTTTTAAAGTCAGCAGAACCAGTGTTTGGCCCTTGGCCTTTCACTGATGCCGCTACTGCAAGCAATTGCATTTTGTAGGACGCAGTTGGGGAAGGCAGCAAGTGTGTCTGGACTGACTAATGAGATGCTGAATACCTCAAGAGATATATGAGTGGGTTTAGTTCCTGATTTGATAATTTCAATTATATATGAGTGTGTTGTTCCAGAAGAGTGGCTGAAGAGCACAACTTGCAAATGTGTACAGTACTGTATAAGGGGGACAATGTTTCCCTGCAAAGATGAAATTATACAGGCACAAAAATTCTGGACAATAATTAAGGTAATCGAGTCTTGGTAGGTGTAAGTGAGAGAGTGAATACTGATACGATGCAGTTTGGGTTCTTGCCAGGCAAGGCAGCCACTGATGCAATATTCAATGTCCGACGCTTCAAAAAATACATATAGGATAGGAGACAGCCGCACTTTGCTTTTGATGATTTGGAGAAGGTCTAAACAGAGTTCCAATGGAGCTGGTGAAGTGAGCAATGAGAGAGACTGGGATCGAGGGATGGCTGGTAGGAGTGGCTATAGCAATGTACTAGGGTGCTCACACCCACAAGAGAGCACACAGAAGTTTAAGTGATGAATTCCCTGAGACTGTTGGCATGCACCAGGGATCAGCTTTAAGCCCTTATTGTTTATCATAATGTTTAACCACTTAACCACAGGCCATCACTTTCGTGACGCTCGGTGGCGATGGCTCGAACCGTGGGCCGTCAGTTGGGTGCCTCTGTTTTCTTTTTAAGTAACTGGGGCCTTCAAGATATAAATATATATGAAAAACTGTAGGAGAATCCTGAGTGCTATTTATATCACTCAGGCTAGTTTGGGCCAATATTTTATAAAAATAAGTCAGAGCGCAAATTACCACCAGCTGGAAGTGCCAGGACCGCCTCACACAACCCCCCGATTTAGGAGTTAAAGCTCTCTCTCACATGACTACAGAACTAGGCTCTTCAGAGGTGTCATCTACTGATGACTTGGTGTTGACACTGGAGACTAAAATGGAGGTGGTGGAGAGACTTAGGAAGTGGAGAGATGGAATAGAGTACGGGGGTTTGAGCATAAAAGTGGATAAAGCAAGTGATGGTAACTAGGGCTGGTGGCGGTGGTCAAAAGCAGAGGGAATGCGACCATGTGCAGTTTGCCACAGGTGTGTGGGATGCAGCTCCACCTTATGCACTGTCTGTGATAAGAAGGTGCATAGAAATCTAATGGTATTGCTGACAGACGGCAAAAAATGCTGATTTCATGTGTGTGGTATGCAGGAGAGAGCATGCAGAGACTCAGAAGTGGGAAAGGATTGACATTCCTGGAGAGTTTCTTGAATGTATGGACTAACTTTATTTGTGGGATATAATATGTACTAGAGGTGGGGCTGGAACAAGCTCTTTGTTTATGATAAGGAGTGGTTGAAAGTTAAGGGAACTGTTGCCTCACCGGACATTCAGACAACTCTCCGTACACGCTATGATGTTCTTATATGAAGCATGTTAGGAGTGTAATGCTGTCCAGTAGTGACATGGGCAGTAAAAGAAAGAATACTTGTAGGCTCAAATGTAGAGATGATAATGATTAGATGGATGTTTGGTGTGTCTGAATGACAGACCAGAAAGGCTAGGATTGCAAACTGATAGTTAAGAAAAGGATGGGACTTTAATGTATTAGTACTGCAATGAGAAAGAGTTGACTTGAGATGGTCTGGACATGTGAAGAGTAAGGAGAATGATAACTGGATGTAGAGGGTAAGAGGTGTGAACGTTGAGGCTAGGTGCAAGAGGCAGACCAAAAAAGACCTGGGACGAGGTCACATTGGGAATGAATAGAGGCTGGATTGTAAATTGATAGCTAAGAAAAGGATGGGACTTGAATGTATTAGACGTTTTCTATGGACTGGAAGCTAAATCAACTATCAAACAGACTTACAATGAGGAATTACTGCATGGTTCTGCCACATTACTGACCTGGCACATTTACAATCAAGATTTTGCTGACACTTCCCTCGATCGGTAGAGAGTTGGCTTGCAGTCCCGAGGGACCCAGGTTCGAATCCTCGCTGGGGCAGGGAATAGTTTAAGGATTTGAATTTCACTAAATCAGGCTTTACTGATCTACCAGAAGACCCGCCGACATGTCGTAAAAATAACCCCGCTAATACCAATACACCAGTCCTGTATGAGACAGCCCTAGCATGTATTCAATATGGACGGTGTTTGTTTGCGCCGAATTGGTGACATGTAGTATGTAGGAGGACGGCTGGGCCTTGATAGCAGGCTGTAAAGCCTATGCCCAGAAGTCAGACACATAAAAAAAAAAAAAAAAAAAAAAAAAAAAAAAAAAAAAAAAAAAAAAAAGCTGTTGAGTGGAAGGTGATATATGGTATTATAGAACAGCAATATGAACCAAACAACAAAGGGGACTGAGAAGGATACTCTTATCTTCGGGTAAGAATAAGAATTATATAAAATACCGATGTGCTTGGGAAAGAGAGAGAAATTAATCACAAAATATTGTTGTGATGTGATAGCAACATGATGGAAATGAGAAGAAATATTAGTCTTTGATGCTTGAGAAGGAATGAGAAATCTGATACATGAAATACTTTGTTGTGAGAAGCACATGACAAATGGGTCTGAGAAGGAGGAACATGACTCAGGGAGGAATGAGATATAGGGAAGACAGAAGACAATGCTGGAAGGGGACTGTCACTGAACTTTTGCTTGCAGTTGTAACTCAGGTCCATGGAAAAGCAGTGACTGACTTACCTTGTAATATACATTAAAAAAAATAATAAAACTATTGAACACAGGCATTTTCCAGTGAAAATGGTCCATAAAGGAGTTGCCAATATGAATGCCCCTCAACTCCCCCTGCAAGGAGGATGGGGGACTGCAGGGTGAGGTAGGGTCCAAAGCTCTTACACTTAATAAGGTAGGCTATGGGTACAACACCAATTTTCCAGGATCAGATGGTCCAGCTTTTAATATGGACAATATCATGAGAGGGCATTTAAAATTCCCACACCTGCCACACTAGCTTACCAGGTGGCCATGGTGCTCAGTGTAATGCGTGCCCAATGGAATTTCCTATGCTGCATGTCTTGGTGGTGACACCTGTACTTTGTCTGACTGTTATTTTACTTACATAAACCTATGGCTTCTAAGAAAGATGCAGGTGCCAGTGGTTGTGTCATGCATAAATACCAATCTATTCCAATACAGTCAAACCTTCATCACTGTTAAGTGGTCCGCCAAACTACCGCAATGACAAAACCCATCAATAACCAATTAAAGCATTTAATGATTCTGGGCCCACAAGTTTACACTCACTCTTTTGCCTAATACCCAAATAATAATCCCTAAGACAACTGGAGGGACTGGATCAGCAATGTGCAATGTCTACACCGATTCTGCTGCTCTCGACTGTGAACCTGGCAGTCTTTTTTCTCTTTTACTTCTCATTAATTTCCTGAGCCATCATTGTTATCAATGCATTTTGTGAATACAAGATTCTCACAAGTATCCATTCCTAACCATCAATTTCTGTAACACTTCATCAAATTTCTCATTAAGTTTACCTTTACGTACTGTATCGCCATTTCAGTTACTATTCTTAATGAAAACCACAGTACTGGTAAATTCAAAAGATTATTTTCATCACTGGTATCTACTGAAGCTATATAAATGAGGGTGGAGTGCATAAAGCATTATTACATTTCAGAGTTGTTTGTTTGTGAAAGCCATTCGCCATGATGCAGTCTGTAACACAGTAACCAATATGTAGCTAACCAGCGACCTACTGCACTGGCCGCCTGCACTCTCAAGTATATTTTCACTCACCAGTCTGGCGATAATTGTGCATTAACAGCTATTTGGGAAGATTCAATGCAGAAAGACATTTTATTAGGCTAAAAACAAAAATAATATAGCAGGATATGATAGAACTGTTGAAAAACCTGGACCGTGGCGTTCCCATGTGGAAGCTGTATGAACACATACGGTACTGGTTCCTCAACTATAAATGACATCAAAAGGTAAAGGGAAAAAATACTGATTTTCTAGGAAGACAGTGATTCGAAAACGAATATGAACATGAGAAAAACTATGAATGACAGTAAGAGTACGGAACATGATATGGAATGGTTTCGACCGCATCAGATGAAGTGGACTTGTCAGGAAGCTTGATAACAAACCAGGCTCAGTTCTTCCATAAAAAAATTTAATTACAACATGTGTGTGGTTACCCAGAAGGATAGTGGGTCAGAGGTGTATTGCTGAATTATTATACATGATCTCCAATGGTCCCAGTTGAATTATTATATGTGACATAAGAAGCCTCGGTTAGTCAGGCAAAACGGTTCATCCAACACAACTCTGGAATGAAGGGTGCCAGAAAACTGGTGTTGTGCCTGTATTTAAAAAATGGGGAAATGAAACTCAGAAGCCTAACATTTATTTTTGTTGATAAAAAGCAATTAGTAGGAGGAGTGCCTTCATGTGGTGGCACTGATACAAATGGGCAAAGTATATGAATGCCCTGCAGCTATCTTTTTTTCATCTATCCCGTGAGGAGGATTTTGGACTGCAGGAGAATGGATATTTCAGCCTGCAGTCCAGTGGGTTCAGAACCAAGGGCCTCAACAAAAGTTTAACTGAATGTGGCCCAAATCATAGACCAATAATCCTAAGTCAACATTTCTCAACTGATATCAGTCTGGAGCCAAATTCCTTAATCCCAAGCATTCCCGATGGCAAAATAGTAATCATGGGTCAGGCTAAGGTGAAATGAGTATACATATAACCAAAAGCCTTAATCCCAGAAGGGGTAGAAGGGGTGGATAGCACTGGCAGAACCATTTTTGTAATAATGCAACAATTAGTGAAAAAATATCTTGTTACTCACAGAAGCCCACAAAGAGCAGCAGGTGCATTGGTGGTGGGGGGTGGTGCTAACTGTGCTGGTGGTGGTGGAGGAGGTGGTAGTGGTGGTGGTGGTTGAGGTGGTGTTGGAACATGAGGACACACCCTGAAATCCAATAATATGCCTTAGTGCTCAGGTCTGAATATAAGCTAACCCTTTACTATGGAGGAGTTACATCATAAAATCTTTTTAGTTTACAAAATCAGTGCTGAAGAATACCCTCACATACTGGCAATGACATAACCTGTCAGCCCTACCACCTAGCTTTATAAACCTTCAACTCCTCCCTATTCCCCCAACAGAGAATGGTGTGCTGCTGGAGGAAAACTTCAGCCCGCGGCCCATTTAATTCATAACTGCATGAGGTTAGATCACAACAAAAGAACAACAGCTATATCATCATCATCATCATCGAATCCTCTGTCGCCCCATGAGGAGCGTATAATAATCATAATGGCTGAGTAATAAATTACAATTAATTTTTACAAATATCCATCCATCCATCATCCAATACTCTGTCGCCCCAAGAGAAGCATAGGAACCTGGGGCTAGGCAAGTTGGTCCTGACATTTAAGATGAGAGTGATCAGCCTCACTCATCCCTGAGTTGCATTACATGAGCAATAAACCCCAACCACACCTTGGATATAAACCTACACAGACTCAATCCGACTGGAGCACCTTAATGGGGTGCTTTCAAAGCTAAAATTCCGTAGATGGCTCTGCACATTGGACAGACACATTCCCCGCGCTGTTTAAAAAGCATATTTTTTTTAGTTAAATATCTACACTGCTGTGTGAAACTGTGAATCATAGTACTGTAATGTCATATACCATAATGTAAATAATACCAATAAAACACGTATATATAACGTAGCGTGAATTGTTTATATTTATCATAAACGAAAATTAAAACATCATTGATGGCATATGATGGCAACCTGCCATTTTAGTGGTCCTATATTATTTAAGCTCTGCTACAATAAGTGCTAGCTAGGTTCTTAATACATAGTTTGTTCAGACTGTAAAGCACGCCTAGTGGATATTTTGACTCATTCAGTCTCTATATGGGCAGAAATTTAATGTTGAGTAAATACTGGGACTCAACATTTTGCTCACTCTCTTCACGCATGCACACCACGAGACAGTCCCGTGTTTTAGTTTTTTTTTACGAGGGATTTGTTTTCAAAACAAACGCACGAGGACCATTATCACAGGTGTTCGAGGGCAATGGCGGGCCAAGGGTATGGAAACTGGACCCTTTCGCGACTCAAGGCCATTTGTTTTGTTAAACAAATCCCTAGTAAAAAAACTTAAACACGGGACTATCTCGTGGTGTGCGTGCATGAAGAGAGTGAGCAAATGTTCAGTCCCAGTATTTCTATCTATCTATTGCCAGACGCCCCAATCCCGCACAGGGTGGCCACAAACAAATCGCCTCCATGTCGCTCTATCCCCCGCCATTTCACTACCCCACTCCCAACTCACACTCCCCTCTCTCATGTACCTCTCCACTCCATCCCTCCATCTCATCCTCGACCTCCCCCTCCCTCTCGCCCCCTCCACCTCACTCACATACACTCTCCTCGTCAGTCTTTCAGTCTTGATCCTCTCCATATGCCCAAACCACCTTAACGTGTTTCTCCTAACGCTTCCTATCACGTCCACAACCACACCACAAAGCTCCTTCACTTCCTCATTTGTTAATCTGTGTCTCCATGTGACTCACATGCTCCTCTCACGCCTGACTTCTGTCCTTCCAATAGGGTCCAAGCTTCACTTCCATATGTTAGAGTTGGTATCACAATACTGTCATGTATCAACTTTTTCACTTCCATGCTCACCTCCCTGTTTCTTATCACTGCTTTCAACGAACCACCAACCTTCCTTCCTGCTGCACCCTTTCAAGCACTTCACCCTCCAGACTTCCATCCTTACTCATCACACTACCCAAGTACTTAAATGCACTCACATTCTCCATATCTTCCCCATCCAATCTCACTGTACATTCACTGGCTTCACTTCTCTCGAAGACCATCACTTTACTCTTCCCTACATTCACCTTTAGGTTCCACTTCTTACACACTCTCCCAAACTCATCTACCAAGCCTTGCAGGTCCACTTTGTCTTCGCTCAACAACACAGTATCATCTGCAAACAACAGTACAGGGAGTTTCCAAACACAGCCCTCTCTCACTAGGGCCACTCCAACATCCACTGCCCAACCCTGTATCTCTTTTATAATCCCATCCATGTACAGACTGAACAACCATGGAGACATGACACATCCTTGTTTCAATCCAACCTTCAAATGGAAAGATTCACTCAGTTTGCCATCCACATACACTGCAGCCTTAGCACCCTCATACATACTCTTCACTGCCTTCAACAACTTCCCATCCACTCCATATATTCTTAATACCTTCCACAAACCTTGTCTATCCACCTTGTCATATGCTTTCTCCAGATCCATGAAGGCTGCATACAACTCCTTTCCCTTCTCTAAAAACTTTTCCACTAAGGATCCAAGAATGAATATCTGGTCTACACAACCTCTTCCCTTCCTAAAATCTCCCTGTTCTTCTCCAACTAATTCCTCTGTTATTTCCCTAACTCTCAATAAGTATCCTACCATATACTTTTCCTGTTATACTGAAGAGGCAAATGCCCCTATGATTACCACACACTGCTTTTTCCCGTTTTCCTTTTGTACAGACGAATAATTATACCTGACTTCCAATCCTCCGGGACTCTACCCTCCTCCCACGCCAATCTGCTCACCTTCCACATCTATTCTATTACTATCTCTCCCTCATGCTTCAGCATTTCACCACACACTCCATCAATTCCTGGGGCTTTCCCCATTTTAACTTTCTTCATTACTTCCAGCACTTTCATCCTACTGATTTCTTCCTCTCTTCTCACAACCCTCCTTTTTCCCGCCATTCCCTAGCCACTTATACTTGCACTACTTTCATTCTCTATGTTCAACAGTTCATTAAAGTGTTCTCTCCATCTGTTTACTTTTTCTCCCTTCTCCACTAGTAATCTACCATTTTTATCTTTCACACCCCGACTGACTTCGTTGGCACCCTGTCTTGCTCTCTTTACCTCCTTCCAGAACATTTTCTTACATTTCCTCCACTTTGCACTCAAATTCCTTCCAAATTCCTCATCCACTCTCTTCTTACTCTCTCTTACTAATCTTTTCACCTCTCTCCTCCTCTCTACATATAACTCTCTCGTCCATCTCTCAGCTTCTTCAATGCCCCTGTTTCTCATCCACTCATATGCTTTTTTCTTTTGTGCCACAGCCTCTCTCACCTCTTCAGTCCACCATGCTATTCCCTGAACCCCCTTTCATCTTCTCTTCACCCCACACACCACCTCACATGCTGCACAGATTTCTTCTGTGAATATCTTGCACACACCTTCCACGTCCCCCATCTGCTTCAATCTATATTTACCCAATCGCTCCTCCACTTCCCTTTTATACTCAGCCATTATTCCATCCTCTTGTAACTTTTCTACCCTCCTTGTAAGAAATACTTCCTCCTGTCCTTCCCTTCTTCTCTTCCTCCATCTTGTTTGAATTCTGATTCTGGCCACCACCAAGTGGTGGTCAGAAAGTCCACTCCCCCAACCTCTATATACTCTTGTATCCATTACACATCTTCTCATCCTTTCATCCACACACACAGTCAATCATTGCCTTCCATTCATTCATTCCACCGTCCACCCTTCTCACAACTCGTCATGTATACCTATGGATCATTTTGTGCCTGAAGAGGGTATTAGCTAATACCAACTCCCTCCCGGCACAAATGTCTACAAAAGCACTGCCATTCTCATCCATCTCTGCATGCACACCCCACTCACCAACCACTCCATCCACCTTCTCATTCCCTACTTTTCCATTCATATCTCCAATCAGAAACACACTCTCATTCCTTTCAAACTTTTCCAAGCAGGATTCCACATTTGTCCAGACTCACTCTACTTACACGATCTTGCGTTGGCGCATACATGCACACAATTGCCCACCTTTGTAGTCCAACTTTCACTCTTACCCAAACAATCCTTGACCCAACTGATCCATACTCTCTTACACTCTCCTTCCATCTGTTGCTCACAGCAATACACACTCCTTCTTTCGCCCTCCCATTCTCACCTACTCCCGCGCATACAGTAATCCCTCCACTATCTGACGTAATAGAGCCAAAGGCATGTCCGGACATTGGTCTTGTCCAAATATTGGCCCTGAAGCTCCAGCACCGATCATTCATGACCCTAACCTAACCTAACCTAAATCAGAAAACTACCTTCCTACCTCCCTACTGGACATGTATAGCACTTATTAAGGTCCCTTTTCACATAAATAATGCACATAAAGCATGAATTAATTGAATTTTAACCAAAAAATGATGATTTAGAGGTGAGTAAGGCATAGGTGGTCAGAACTTGCCAGCATAGTATAAGTATCAAACATGGAAACCATCTTTTCTCACATTTTATGCACTAAATTATTGGATACAGAGCATCAAATACAGTAAATGATGTAAATTGTTACCAAAAAAATGGTTAGGTTAGGTTAGGTTAGGTTAGGTTAGGTTAGGTTAGGTTATGACCGGACATGAAATTCACTGGCATTTACCTTTTTCATAGCTGGTGCACTTAAAAACCATGCATGAAAAAATTAAATTGAAAGCAAGAAATTATGATTAACATTTAGGGTAATTTTTTAGCCCATTTACAGCATGCTGAAAACAGGTTAGACATGAAAATCTTTATGGTAATCATCTTTCACACAAATCAATGGCATTCACCATTTTCATAGCTGGTGCACTTCAAAACCTTGCATGAAAAAATTAAATTGAAAGCAGGAAATTATGATTAACATTTAGGGTAATTTTTTAACCCATTTACAGCATGCTGAAAACAGGTTAGACATGAAAATCTTTATGGTAATCACCTTTCACACAAATCAATGGCATTCACCTTTTTCATTGCTGGTGCTTAACTTAAAAACCATGCATGAAAAAATTAAATTGAAAGCAGGAAATTATGATTAACATTTAGGGTAATTTTTTAACCCATTTACAGCATGATGAAAACAGGTTAGACTTGAAAATCTTTATGGTAATCATCTTGCACACAAATCAAAGGCATTCACCTTTTTCATAGCTGGTGCACTTAAAAACCAAGCATGAAAAAATTTAATTGAAAGCAGGAAATTATGATTAACATTTAGGGTAATTTTTTAACCTATTTACAGCATGAAGAAAATAGGTTAGACATGAAAATCATTATGGAAATCATCTTTCACACAGGTTATGCATGAGATTAATGATATGAAAAGAACAAAACAAGGAATTTTGATGAAGTTAGGGTACTTACCAGAATGTTGCTGCCGTCCTGATGTATAACCCGCTCGATCATCTCAGACTCTGACAGTAAGACTTTGCACCTGACACACCCTAGCACTTCCTGTGCACTTTACACTCACCAGCACTTCTCACAAGCACTTTCCACAACGTTTTCTTTGGCATACCTTGCATCACATCACTTCACTGCACTGTAAATAACAGTAAATTCCCGTGTGGTTTAGTGACAAGTCCTGGAGAATTTATTCAATCTCAGCATACTTAGGAGTAAACAGCACCTTCCTCTCCGCGTTTCGTTTGGTCTTCGAAGCGAAATCAGCTGTGTACTGCTGTAGTTTGTCTCGGGACTTCTTGATATCAAACAAAGTGGAGCGAGGGAGGTTGACTTCACTCAGGATCCGTGATGTCGGCCACCCGGCGTCCACCTTCTCCAATACAACTCCCTCTTCTTCTCCAGAGTCAGAACCACTTTCTTCCTCTACTCAGGTGGCGGGGCCATTATCACACACATGATGAAGAAGGTGAAGAGCAGCATCGAGCCCTGCAGGAGGTAGGGTATCATCACAAAACCAATCACTTCAGCAGCCATTTTCAGAGCGTGTTTACGAGCCAGGAGCGGAGCGTGAAATGAGACAGACAGACAGGCGCAATGCGCGAAAACACAGCCTATCGGCGCGCGGGAAATTCAAACTGACACGGTCCAAAAAAATCGGATTTTTTCGGATTTTTCCGAATTTGGGGGCATTTTGGGGGTTGGACAGCCCACGATGTCCGAATAATGATGCATCCGAATACTGGGCGCCCGAATAGTAAAGGGATTACTGTATACCCCATCCATACTCCTATTCTCTCCTCGCCATTTAGTTTCAGTTATTCCACATATATCCACTTTTGCACTCTCAAGCACCTGTACAATCTCTCTCTCTTTCACCTCATCATTCATACCACTTACATTCTATGTTGCAATCTTTCCCACATCCCTTGTCCGGTCCTTTTTCGTCAACCTTTGGTCAGTCCTGGTCCGAGGCTTCTTGTTAGTATTTTTAGTTAGTTGCTTTACGGGGTGGGGCACTAACCCACCATCAACCCTTTTAGTCACCTCTTACGACAAGCAGGGATACTGGGGGAGAATTCTTGAAAAAAAAAAAAAAAACCCTACCCCCCATATTTACTCAACATTAAATTTCTGCCCACACAGAGACTGAAGAGTCAAAATACCGACTAGGTGAACTTTACAGTCTGAACAAACTATGTATTAAGAACCTAACTTGCACTTATTGTAGCAGAACTTAAATAATATAGGACTACTAAAATGGCGGGTTGCCATCATATGCCATCAATGATATTTTAATTATGATAAATATAAACAATTTACGCTACGTTATATATACGTGTTCTATTGGTATTATTTATATTACGGTATATGACATTACTATGATTCACAGTTTCACATAAGTGTAGATATTTAACAAAGAGAATGTGCTTTTTCAACAGTGCGGGGAATGTGACTGACCAATGCGCAGAGCCATCTACCAGAATACCCCATTACCCACTAAACCACCAGGTGCCATGATCTGGTTATATGGTTACCACCCAGCACAGTAAATGGTTTTCTGGTGTACCGGAAACCATTTAACTTGTCACTCAGTGTAGAGTCACCTATAGGCAGAAGGAAGAAGAATGATAAATTAAGAAATGGCAAATCAATTTCATCACTGGCAAGGGAATTTTAATAGAAAAATTCTGTATATCATACTGAGGATTTAACAACAAATAAGGAGGCACAAAAATGCTACAGGTATTTTACAATAAGGGACAATCATTTTACATACAATTACCAGTACTGTGAACTGAGAGCTAATAAATTTATGAGTGGCAAAGGAACTTCAATATGCAATTTCTTTTTAGTGAGGACTTTCGTATACCTAACAATGAATAATAATGATAATAATGCAGAGTGGCAATACTTATAATAATGCCATTACTGGTAAAATTAATATACCATATATAGTAAAATATCTAGCTACCATACAGTCAGACAGACTTTCATCAAGGCAGTGGCCACAACCAAACTGCCGCCATTTGTCCATCAATCTTGCCCTCCCCCCATGTCCCACCACCTGAGGGAAAAAAAAAAAAAAAAAAAGGATAACAGTCAGTGTTTTGAAAACCAAAGGTGTATTCTTATGGGCCCTTGAGGCTTTGTAGCATTTCTTCCAAAGCAATTTGGATATTCCACCTTTACACTCCCTTGTCTATCTATCTATTGCCAGACGCCTCAATCCTGCACAGGGTGGCCACAAACAAATCGCCTCCATGTCGCTCTGTCCCCCGCCATGTCCTTTGTCCGGTCCTTTTTCGTCAACTTTTGGTCAGTCCTGGTCCGAGGCTTCATGTTCGTATTTTTAGTTAGTTGTTTTTACAGAGTGGGGCACTAACCCACCACCAATTCTTTTAGTCGCCTCTTACGACAAGCAGGGATACTGGGAGAGGAATGCCTGCATAATAACACCTACTATTATGATAACTCTGCTCCACTATTTCTTCACAGAAACATTCAACAACTTCCCTATCACTCCAAGGGAGGACTGCAAACTGGACACAAATGGCAACATTGTCCTGCAGTCCACTAGGTTCACATTCAGATAAGCCTGGGTCCACAACAAAAGCAACATCTTAATGTTTTATTTATAAACCCTGAGAAGGATCTGTAGTAGTGAAGGGGTTTATTAATGCTCTTTCTAACTGTTCCAGTCTGGAAACTCTCTCCTAAGCTGAACAAATGCTTCAGTTAAAAATGTTTAAGCTTAGTGGAGATTAAAAAAAAGAGCATAATATGCATGTCCCTACACTAGAGACATTTTTTTTTTCTAAATAATCAGTTATAGTCAATCTTTGGCTCAAGGTGGCCAGAGCCAAGGTCCTCGTACTCATCCTCATCACTTTCCTCTGTTGGTCCCGCAGAGACAGCAGCAGCAATCTCCTCATCAGACAGTGTCTGATGACCTGTTTCACAGCCGTTGTCGTCCAGCCAATCCCTCACGTTGTCGATGTCCACATCCTCGCCTGCATTTCGTAGCCAAAGGTGGAAATCGTCCACATCAAATCCTTCTAAGTCACACATCCCTGAAGAAGACGAGACCAACCACTTTCCAAGGCTTTGGTGGAAACTTCCTTCCAAGCATTGGCCCAGTTGAAAATCGCAGACTTGATGTTGTAACGCTGCAGATTCTCCAAGGTCCACTCCCCACATGTGTCGGCCCCTTCCTCGTCCTCAGGCACCATCATCACCTCGTCGAGGAACCTCCGACGGTTCAATCTCTTGGCCGCCACAACAACATCCTGCTCCATTGGTTGAATGAGAGCAGTCATATCAGGTGGGAGAATTAAGTACCTAATCTGCCCGTCATCAGCAACCAAATCTTTCTCCAACAGATGTGCAGGGGCTTTAACCTGGCCGCGAGGGATTCCAAGTCCCTCAGTCTGATAATGGATAACCTCCTTGACAAAGTGTCTGAGGAACCAATCTCTGAAGATCTTTGCGGTAAACCAAGCCTTCACTGAATTGGTACCACCCAACAGGCAGGCTATCCATCAACCCATGGAAACAATGTTGCTGTTTTGCACATCCAACAATAACTGATTTGAGGTAGTGCATCGTGTTGGCAATGGCCATCATAACACCGAGACATGTTGTTTGGACAACCTCCAATGAGGCACAGTCTTCTCCTTTTCTTCTGCCAGGGTGTTGGTGGCCACAGTTGAAGAACAGGCCAGCTTTGTCAGCACTGTACACTTGACCAAGAGCAAGGCCCTCCTTTTCGATCAGGCACTGCACTTTCTGGTGAAAACAGCTCAACATCCCCCACTGCCGCATCCAAAGTCTCACCATGTGCCTTACGGCGAGTAAGTCCAATTCAAAGTTTGAACCGGAAGAGCCAACCCTCGGATGCCTTGACGTCATGCACGTTGTGCAGGCATGCAAACTTCTCGGCTGCAGCCTTCAACTCGGTCCCACATACAAGCATGCTGGCACCCCGCTGCGAGCGGAACCAAACCAAAGTCAACTGGTCGATGATGGCATAGCGGGGCTGGGACACCACCTTCCGATCACCTTTTTGAGTGGTATCCCCATGGTCCTGTCCGTACTGACACAGCTTCTCCTGTGATTTGACATCAGACAAGGTTAAGTGGGGCAGGTCAAATTCACGCACAATGCGTGAAGTTGGCCAGCCCGTATCAACTTTGGCCCATACAGTATTTCACACATCTTCTCCAGAGTTAAAACCCTCTTGATGCATTTCTCGGGTGGTGGTGGGGCCATAATCACACATAAGGACCACAGAGGAGAATTAAGGCCTGCAGAAGGTAGGGCACCACCACAAACATTACAATGGATGCTGCCACTGTTTAACCTCAGCCAAGCACATCCACACGCAAAGACAAAGGCGGTAACAGAGGTGCGGTAGTGCTTGGGAGAGTACAGCATTGCCATGTCTCTACTCACACTTGGCTATCAGCATGCAGGAAAAAGCAGCACACTGACCTATGAGCGCATGGGTCCTTCTTGCTTACCCAGACAAATGTGGCAGAAACACTGGGTCCCCATATATCATAGGCCCAAGGAGTGACTGAGTAATCCGAAGGGCGATGCAACTTTGACCATTCGATAAGAGAGCGGATGGCCGTGTGTGGCAGGGAGTTTCTGACTTATCCAGGCAGCTGGGGGTATCTCGACCATACGGTAGGGACCCATATAGCCATTCTCTCTCATCTTGTGGGTTACACTCTGTCTTTCTCATGCGCTTCCGGAATGTTGTTGGTGAACAGGGTGGTTGGGGGATTTCCATCATTTGATAGGGACCCGTACAGCCATTCTTGCTCAGCTTGTGGTTTATGTTTGATTTCCTCACACGCAGCCAGTATGTTTCCGTTGATCAGGGTGGTCAGGTGATTTCGACCATAAGTTTGTGATAAGTACAGCCATTCTCACTCACCTTGTGGGTTAGTGTCTACTACTCATGTATGGACACAGAAGCTGGTGAGCCACGGAACACATTTTTTTAAATTTTGTCGAAGGCAGGTCAGCTGCCGAAGCCGGGGCTTTTATGAACGGTTAAGGACAAATAAATCTGGTTACAGTTACAATATAGCAAAAGCCTAATGAATGGATACGGAGTATGAACGGATAACCGAGTGATTACTGTACAGTATATATAACTAACTAGTGGGTTAGGTTGCCTTGACACGGTGCCCTGTTGTATGCATGTCCCTGTATTCTCTCCTATCCACCATAATGAAGCTGGTACACTACAGAACAACTATAGCCCACAGTCCAGTAGGTTCATTTCCAAATGAACACAAGGCAACAAAAACAAAAACAGGAATAATGCAAGTTTCATAAATCGAGGTTTGATACAGTGAGGGTCTACTATAAGCTTAGGTGAGTTGGAAACTGTGAGAGACAGGAAAGAAATGACTGCATAACTCTTGAGCTCACTGAAGTGACATCTTGCTCTCCAGGGGATGGACAGCCAACACAATTTGAATTTATAGCAAGACTGGCAATTCTGCCAGCTGCAGTGGGACAACATATTGTACTCTAACTTATCTTCACATCCCACAGAAACTACCCTTTGTACTTATTTCTGGTGGTAGGCAGCAAGCGAAGTGAAATAACTATAGTCACTCCTCTCCTAACGCAGATTGCTGAAACGCAATACTGCTCTAATGTGGCATGATTTTACAGAAGGAAATAAACACTCAAACGCGGGCACTGTTAGCATAACGCGGTAATTTGAACCGTGCAGGCTGTGACGCAGTAGGAGTCGCACAGCCTCATGATACTTGACGCCATCACCCGCCAATCACACTTCGCCTTTCTCGCTCTTTCAGCCACCCAACCAGTCAGGACCCCCCTACCTCCCTCCTGCCTCCAGCCTTCCCCTCTCGGCCCATTCCTACCCACATCCTCCTCCTCAGCCTGCTTCGTGCTCTCCCCCTCTACCTCATCTCTGGCAATGTGTGTCTGCTCTTCTCCTTACATAAGGTACCGTACAATTAATAAAAAATTCCTACTGACCTAATGTATCTTTTATAACTACAGAATCTCCCTACTATCCGGACATCCACTATCCGGATGCATCACTATTCAGACATCGTAAGATGTCCGACCCCCAAAATGCCCCAAAATTCGAAAAAATCCTTAAAAAATCCTATTTTTTTGGACCGCATCAGTTTGAAATTCCCGCGCATGCCGAACAGCTGTGTTTTCGCGCCTCCCACCTCTCTCACGGTCTCATTTCCTGCTCAGCTCCCGGCTCGTCAACATGCTCTTAACATGGCTACTGAAGTGGTTGGTTTTGTGGTGATTCTCTATCTCCTGCAGGGCTTGATGCTGCTCTGCACCTTCTTCATCATGTGTGTGAAGATGGCCCCGCCACTTGAGAAGAGGAAGAAAGTAGTTTTGACTCTGGAGAAGAAGCGGGAGGTATTGGAGAAGGTGGACGCCAGGTGGCCGACATCATGGATCCTCTGTGAACTCAACCTCCCTCGCTCCACTTTGTTTGATATCAAGAGGTCCCGAGATAAACTACAGCAGTACACGGCTGATTTCGCTTCGAAAACCAGACGGAACGTGGAGAGGAAGATGATGTTTACTCCTAAGTATGCTGACATTGACCGTTCCACGCTCATCTGGTATCGACAACGTGCTGCTGGTGTGTTGGTACGTGGAACGGAGCTGAAAGCTCATCTCGGACTCTGACAGTGACTAAATTCTCCAGGACTCGTCACTGGACCACACAGAAATTTACTGTTATGTACTGTGCAGTGAAGTGATGTGATGCAAGGTATGCGAAAGGAAACGTTGTGGAAAGTGCTGGTGAGAAGTGCTGGTGAGTGTAAAGTGCAGCGGAAGTGCTAAGGTGTGTCAGGTGCAAGGTCTTACTGTCAGAGTCTGAGATGACCGAGCAGGTTATACATCAGGACGGAGACATCATTCTCGTAAGTACCCTAACTTCATCAAAATTCCTCGTTTTGTTCTTACCATATCATTAATCTCATGCATAGACTGTGTGAAAGATGATTTCCATAATGATTTTCAAGTCTAACCTGTGTTCAGCATGCTGTAAAGTGGTAAAAAATTCCCATAAATGTTAATCACAATTTCCTGCTTTCAATTTAATTTTTTCAGGCATGGTTTTGAAGTGCACCAGCTATGAAAAAGGTGAATGCCATTCATTTGTGTGAAAGATGATTTCCATAATGATTTCAAGTCTAACCTGTTTTCAGCATGCTGTAAAGTGGTAAAAAATTCCCATAAATGTTAATCATAATTTCCTGCTTTCAATTTAATTTTTTCATGCATGGTTTTGAAGTGCACCAGCTATGAAAAAAGTGAATGCCATTGATTTGTGTGAAAGATGATTTCCATAATGATTTTCAAGTCTAACCTGTTTTCAGCATGCTGTAAAGTGGTAAAAAATTCTCATAAACATTAATCATAATTTCCTGATTTTCATTTTATTTTTTCATGCATGGTTACCACTAGTATTGAAGTGCACCGGCTGTGAAAAAGGTGAATGCCATTGATTTTCATGTCTGGTACCTAAACAAAGCTGCCAACTCAGTGAACAGCTGTGCCTAACTTACCTCAAATTCATTCTTTTTGGGTTAAATTTAAATGAATTCATGCTTTGTGCTCATTATTTTAGTGCACTAGCTATGAAAAAGGTGAATGCCAGTGAATTTCATGTCCGGTCCTAACCTAACCTAACCTAACCATTTTGTTAATCATAATTTCCTGCTTTTAATTTTATTTTTTCATGCATGGTTACCACTAGTATTGAAGTGCACCAGGTATGAAAAAGGTGAATGCCGCTGACTTTCATGTCCGGTACCTAAACAACACTGCCAACTCAGTGAACAGCTGTGCCTAACTTACCTCAAATTCATTCATTTTGGGTTAAATTTAAATGAATTCATGCTTTGTGTTTATTATTTTAGTGCACTAGCTGTGAAAAAGGTGAATGCCAGTGAATTTCATGTCTGGTCCTAACCTAACCTAACCTAACCATTTTTCTGGTAATAATTTACATCATTTACTGTATTTGATGCTTTGAATCTAATATTTTGTGCATAAAATGTGAGAAAAGATTATTTCCATGCCCGATACTTACTAACACTATGGTGGCAAATTCTGAGCAACTATTCCTTACTCACCTCTAAATCATAATGTTTTGGTTAAAATTCAATTAATTCATGCTTTGTGTGCATTATTTATGTGAAAGGGGACCTAAATAAGTGCTATGCATGTCCGGTAGGGAGGTAGGAAGGTAGTTTTCTGATTTAGGTAAGGTTAGGTTAGGGTCAGGAATGACCGGTGCTGGAGCTTCAGGAACACTATCCGGACAAGACCACTGTCCGGACATGCCTTTGGCTCTATTACGTCGGATAGTGGAGAGATTACTGTATATCAATGCTTTTAGGAGGTTTAAATTGGGGGTTATAAAAAAATCTTTCACCACAGGGGGGGAAAAAGTAGACTTTGGGCAGGGGTGCAGAAGGAAATAGGGGTTTTCAAGAGTCCTTTTAACGTGATGTTTGCATAACGCAAGGTTGGTGCGGAAGCAAATACCTGCATTAGGGGAGGACTGACTGTACCAGTTTAGATGGGTTCCAAACTTGTTACTTCACAGAGTGAGTGACCCTTTAAACAAAAACGTATCCCGATTGGACCCATTATAATTCACTCGATATATAATTTACGATAAATCGTTGTGCAACAAAGGTGCATTGACCTATGCTGTACTTAAAAATATCTCTATTATCAAATGTTATTCAACTTCTTACAACATAACTTCCGCTAACACTATGAAATTATCAATGTTGATTTATAATATAAATGTTGATATTTAATATTACCAAACGCATGTGAAGGAAAAACTGACTAGAAAAGTGTGTGTGAGTGAGGTGGAGGGGGAGATGAGGGGCAAACAAAGGTTGAGATGGAGGGGTGTGTGCATTGGTGGGAGGGCAACCAAATGACAGAGGACAGAATGACGTGGAGGCAATTTGATTGTGCCCACCCCTTACAGGATAAAGGTGACTAGCAACAAATAGGTGGATACATAAGATATAATGAACTTCTTTGTAGTCCAAAACTTTGCAAGTGGTCAATTCCAGCCCTGGGAATCAGGAAAAAATGAAGGTACCAGGTATCCAGGAAATCCTTTTAGGGTGATGTGAATTTTCCAGGAGAGAAATAAATATATGTACAGGTCTCTCTCCTCATTTGGTAACACTATCTGAACTAACTTTAGGTACTCAAATTACTGCATGTCATTTTTTTATAAGGATGCCAGTGGTCTTTGGAAGGACCAGTTTCACCCCAAAACAATCTGACCTACTGTTTATATAGAATAACACTCCACATCCGCTGTGTCAGGTGACTTCTTGTGTGTTGTGGGGACAGTTCTGTCTGTGTCATCAGCACTGTATCTGCCCTGCATCATTTACTCATTTCCTACTCCAAACGCCACAACCACTCCAATTTAGCCAACTTGTCCTTCCCCAAACCACAGTAGATACCACTACAGGTATACCCTGGTTTAACAATGAAATTGGTTAGGTAAAAACCCATCGTTAGGCAGGGTATCGTATATCGGGGTAGATTTAATATGTACAGTAATGGGATGCCTTTTCAGCCTTGGGTTTCCCCCCAAATCAAGTCCAAAATCCACCCAAATGAGGCCAAGAACAAGTTTAAAGCCAATCTAAATGGCCTACCAGCTGAAAAGATGCTAACCTAAGCCTAACACCTGTAAATAACTCACTAAAACCAACAAATAAAATCTGAAAATAATCAAATATGTCTGGAAAAAATCAAACTTAATAAACCGTACCCCAAAATGACAATATTAACCCTACCTATGGCTAAAATCTATTAATCTAAAAACTTTTTATAAAACCTAAACACACAATTTTAGTCGAAAATATCAAAATCGGTAAAAAAAAGTCAAAACGCATCATTAAACTGGGGTCTGGCCATCTTCACACGGGGTATGGTGGTAATTCTACCCCCATCGTTAAGCCAGGGTATCGCATCTAGGAGTATCATATATCGAGGTAAACCTATACGTGTTTCTTGTGCAGTGCTATTTACGCAATACCCAGATACTGTACATCCTCATCTCTCTCTCAGAATGATCTCTGTTTCTCATTGAAATCATTTTCCATGTTAAGATAAAGTTGATTAAACATGCTCAGGTTAGGATAAATTAGGTTAGTTATGAAAGGTTAGGTTAGGATAAATTTGGTTAGTTATGAAAGGTTAGGTTAGAATAAATTAAGTTAGTTATGAATGGTTAGGTTAAGATAAATTAGGTTAGTTATGAAGGGTTTGGTAAGGTTAGGACAAATTAGGTTTGATATGGGTTGGACAGAATAAATGAGAATAGGTTAAGATAATTTGGGTTAGGTTTAGATAAACCAACACTGATGAGGACAAATCAGTACCATACTAAAATACTGTTTTAGGATGGCAGCTATCTGTTTTTGGCACTACTGCGACTGTAAACAAAGACCGAAATTTAAACGCCATTCACTACTTACAAAAAATTATAAAAGCAGCGTCACACTGGGCCAAACGCGGCTAACATGCAAGCCAGTTTTGTAAGCTGCTAGCCAAACTGACCCACGGTGAGCGAGATTCAACTGCAAGGCAAAATGCATAACAATTTTCGTTCACAGCTTACTGGTGGGAATAGAACTCAAATAAGCCTATATCAGTTTTATAACTGGTGAGAAAATATCCTATTATTCACGGAAGGAAACTTTAAAATTAAGTAAGTATAATTTAACTCTTGTGGTTTTTATTCATTTTTATTTTTTCTTATGACATGAAATAAATATTCGGACAATCGGGTGACCAACCATGGAGGCTGTCTGTTTTTTTTCCAAACAAGTGGAAATCAGATTGTGACCAGTATTCGATATGGATCCTGCAGCAAGAAAACCTCCCATAGACTGCCTTGTGGATCTGGAGTTGCTGAAATACAAGAGACAGGGGCAGAAACTGAGGAAATTTTGGTTTGTTTACAAATGACCACGAGGCACCGAGGCAGACGGCACTGATAGTCGTTCTGGATCACAAAAACGCACACATGCAATGGCAACTCGACTTTCCTAGCCGTTTCACCTCACAAAAGCTGCTCGCATGTTAGCCACTTTTGGCCCAGTGTGACGCTGCCTTAAGAAGCATCAAACACTGAAAAAAAAAAAAAAATCAATGGGAGAGTAGCCATGTGAGATTTACCAAAAGGGTGTAGGAAGTAATTCCATATTGTGCAGTGTCTGTGATAAGTAGGTGCATGAGAGATGTAGTGGTATTAGAGGTAGACTATGAGACAATGGTGATTTCTTGTACAGTAGGTGCGGAAAGTGTTGACGCCATCTTAAAAAAAGAAAACATTCTTGTGGTTAGCAAGGAGAAACAAATAAATTAACACTCACCATTGAATTTAGTATTTACTGGCATTCCCCTTCACCTTTATTATCTTCTTAAGGCGTCTGGGGAGACTGATGGCGTAGTTTTGCAGAACAGATGGACTAAAACTGCTCCATAGCTGCAGCCTCAAGTTTAGGCAAAGATGATGTGCCGCTTCATGTGCGCCCATAAATTCTCAATGGGATTGATATCTGGGCTGTTTCCGGGCCAATCTCGAATAAAGGGAACCTCACAGTCTGTTAGCCACTGTTTCACTGACTTTGCAACATGTGCAGGGGCAGAATCTTGCATAAATACTCTTGCCTTGGTTTTCTCAAAAGAGTCAATTAAAACATCACATAATAGCTCCAAATAATTGTTCTGGTTCACTTTTTCATTTGCAGGTAGAATTACCAACTCACCAGCACCATAATATGTAAAGCAGCCCCAAGCCATGAGTGAGGCTGGGTATTTAACAAACTTGGAAGTGTACTTAGGATCCAGGGGGTCACTGCCTGGTTTGCGGTACACTCGTGATGAAGGGGTACCAGTGACAGTAAATGTTGACTCATCACTCCAAAGCACAGTTTTCCATTGCTCCTCACTCCAGGCAAGATATTTCTTACAAAAATTTACTCTCTTTTTCTTCTGAAGTGCAGTTAGCAGTGGTTTTTTACGAGCACAAAAACTCCTGTAGCCCAGATCGTCATGCAACAGCTGCTGCACACTTCTGACAGACACATCTGCCAGCAACTGTGGGTTCTTTTCTTTTAAATCCCGTGCTGTTAGCCTTGGATCCTTGCTAACTTGCCTTGAGATCAGCTGACGGGTCCTGAAGGTTGTCTTACGAGGTCTCCCAGGCTTGGGAAGTGGAGTGGGAGGAATGGCCTCCCCACTGTCCTTGAACCGCTTCACCAGTCTCTGCACTGTCCTCAGTCTAACACCATCTGATTTGCAATAAATTGGAGTTTGTGGCCAGCTTTGTATAAAGTAATCACTTCCACACGTTTGTCCTTGCTTGTGGTTACTTTAGGCATGATGAGAATGTGGTAGGTAACCAAATAACTGTGTTATTTGAGTCAAAACATGCCCTCGTTGTGAATCACACACAGAGACAATCCTCCTCCTGTGGCTGCCCAAACATTACTGAGCCTGCTCCTGCGGTGCCAAACCTATCAAGCAGGGTTGCCAGCTCCCGTTGAAAAAGCGTCAGCTCATTTTGCATCACAGGGGAGGGTTGTATTGACCCTACTTCACTTAACGCAAAAAAGAATGACGTCGGCAAAAAAAACGTCAATACTTTCCACGCCTACTGTATATGCAGTATGTCGGGAAGATCACGTGGAGATTGTCAGGCATGAAAGGATTGAACTTTCTGGCGAGTCTCTTGAAAGTAAGGAACAGTTCTGTTATTTGGGAGACACGTTATGTGCTGGAGGTAGGGCTGGAGTTAGCTCAATGGCTAGAGTGAGGAGTGGTTGGAAGTTCAGGGATCTGTTGCCTCTCCTGACACTATGAGGGCTCTCCCTCCATGTACTGGGATCTTTGTATGCAGCATGTGTTAGGAGTGTGATGCTGTATGGTAGTGAGACCTAAGCAGTAAAGGAAGAGGATATTCGCAGGCTCAAACGTACAGAAATGATAATGATTAGATGGATGTTCAGTGCATCTCTGAGTGTGAGGACTCGGAGGACTAGGTTCACAATTGAGGAGCTGAGAGGTCGAGTGGGACTGAAGTGTATTGGTGCTGTGATGAGGAGTAGATCGAGATGGTCTGGGGATGTGGAGAGGCTGGGGGATGATAATTGGGTGTAGAAAGTGAGAAGTGTTAACGTTAGGGGTAAGGCTGCGAGAGACGGATTGAAGAAGACCTGGGACGAGGTCACTGAATGTGACCTCAGGGAGAAGGGGCTCAATAGTGAAGCTGAAAGAGATCAAACGGCTGAGAAAGCTGCCATTAGGTGACCAAGGCCAACGTGCGCAGGCAAGTTGAAGCCTTCAATAAAAAAAACGCAAAATTAAAAGATAAGGATTTTAATAAAGAAAAAAATTGAAGAACACTGCAGAAGAGGACAGTCCCATCCCACGTCTCTCTAGGAACCAAGAAAAAAAAATAAAAAAATTAATATCATTACCACAGTACCCTGAAAACTTTAAAAAATAATACATATTTACCTTACGTGGCAAAAACTGCATAATATGGTTGTCCCATGCCTCCTGAAAGGTACAAAAATAAAAGTTAGGCATAAAAATGGCTTGTAATTCATTTATGTTGTTAGACATCAATGGTTTTCTTATTTTTTTAACTGTGCAATATCTGGCTTCATTTCAGACCAAAATATGTTTATCCCATGATTATAAAATATTGATCGATTTAACTTTGAAAATCGTCCCCCCAATTCCTAATTAATGGGGGTAGCAGGTCAAAACTATGAAACTAGTGATTTGCCAACGATCTCACCTGGTTTACTCACCTGATGGTCAAATTTCTCAAAACTTACCAAACTATACAAATTCATGTCTATAATCCAGTGTTATGGCTTTCTAATAACTTAAGTCCTGTATATTAATTTATAGGTCTACCTTACCCCTAACACCTCAATCCAAAGACTGTTTTTTTTTTTTTTCATGCTACCTCCGGACAATTTTAAATTCTGGAAAGACCATACATAATGTTAAACAACCGCCCTTAACTTCCTCACAAGTTGCTATCACTCACAAGGGTGGGCAATGCGGTCTGAGGGAAGTACATCAGACTGAATCAGCGACCAAGTGACGCTGACATTTTCGACACCATTACCAGCGGAAGGAATTTACCCTGCTTTCACTTAAAATCACTCTTTAAAAACTTTTTGTGTGTTCGAACCGATCTCGAGTCTTCAATCACACGGCATATTCTATCTATTTCACGTAAAATATGACATGATGGAAAAACAAGAAACAAAGAAACACCACACACCTGCAACAAGAAGCCTTCCTCCTCGACGTTCTGTTCCAGTGTTGACAGCCTGATAAAGGACGAATAAAACAGTCACCGTAAAAAAGCCAAAATAATGCTTTACAGAATACGTAAACAGTTTATTCTACAAGATAAGATTATTTCTTGGTTACTAGGTCTAACAGAAATAACAATGATCAAGTCAAGAATCCATTTTATGCAGAATTTACTAAGACCATTTTGAGTTTTGGTGCCAGGATGCGTATTACCAAAGTTAACCATTTTTCTACTCGATGTGATATTGTATTTAGGGTCAATTTTAGCACCTAGATGCAAGAGATGTAGCTTTTTCTATATTACTATGAAGCTCTAGTAATCTTTTTCTGTAACTGCAGGTCCTGTCATAGCTATTTTCTTGAGAGTACTGTATTTAGCGCCAATCTACTATTTTTTGCTCTACTTCCATTAAGCAATTTATATTAACGTTTAGGTGCAAGATATCTTCCTATATTCTTGAAATTTCTTCATATTTATCGGTATTCCGTAGTTTATATCATGTTCTTGCGATATGCTAGGGATTTTTGCTATTCAATATTCTAGCGGTTTGAGAACAGGTAGGTCTAGCAGCATTGGTAACATTCCTTCCTCCGGCATTTAAAGATGGGCGGGTCATGAATTACAGGTACATTGTTAATTAATCTTCTATGTTATGGTTCACAGGAGGTACGTGGCTTGAATATTTATGCACAGATGTTTCCACAGGCGCCATGGATTTCATTACATGGAAAAATTCTTAGACAGTTTAGCTTTTCTTGTATGAAGGACTTGTTATGGTCACTTCCCAGAGAAAGCCGATCGGCTTTATGATTCATTTAGCCAGTGATCTTCCATATTTGAATGTCATGAGTGAATTGCGCAATCTTTAACACCATAAAGGATATTTCCACAGGATCTGGGTGTCTAAAATGAATTTACAAGTATGAGAAGACCCTGTTGTAAACTTTTCATTTGTTAATGGGAACTCCTGCAGACTGTCCCTATATTATTTTATTTTGTTATTTTCTTAATTTATCTTGTAATATAATTAAACACACACAACCTAACCCATCAGTGAAAGCCGTGCACTGTAGGAATATGAACTGTATGTTAGGGCCTCAGGACAATAGTATAACTGTTTCAGAAAAAGAAATAGTTTTTTTTTTTTACTACGAAAATTTAAATACCTCAGAATATCCTAATCTAACCTTATCTCATTTAATTAATGCAGGTTAGCCTAACCTAAACATATGTAATGTTCATTAGAAAATATAAGCAAGTCGTAAGAGGTGACTAAAAGGGTTGGTGGTGGGTTAGTGCCCCACCCCGTACAAACAACTAACTAAAAATACGAACAGGAAGCCTCAGACCAGGACTGACCAAAAGTTGACGAAAAGGGAACGGACAAAGGACGAGGTAAAGATTGCGACCTGGAATGCAAGGGGTATGAATGATGAGGTGAAAGAGAGAGAGATTGTACAGATGCTTGAGAATGCAAAAGTGGAATAACTGAAACTAAATGGCAAGGTGAGTGTGAGAGAATGGGAATATGGATGGGGTATATGCGCGGGAGTGGGTGAGAATGAGAGGGCGAAAGAGGGAGTGTGTATTGTTGTGAGCAACAGGTGGAAGGAGAATGTAAGAGAGTATGGATCAGTTGGGTCAAGGATTGTGTGGGTAAGAGTGAAAGTTGGACTACAAATGTGGGCAATTGTGTGCGTGTATGCGCCAACGCAAGATCGTGTAAGTAGAGTGAGAGAAGAGTTTTGGACAAATGTGGAAGCCTGCTTGGAAAAGTTTGAAAGGAATGAGAGAGTGTTTCTGATTGGAGATATGAATGGAAAAGTAGGGAATGAGAAGGTGGATGGAGTGGTTGGTGAGTGGGGTGTGCCTGCAGAGATGGATGAGAATGGCAGTGCTTTAGTGGACATTTGTGCTGGGAGGGGGTTGGTG
>JAGKTI010000714.1:71419-85396 GCA_018397915.1 Birgus latro | reverse complement strand
TTTGGAAGGAATTTGAGTGCAAAGTGGAGGGAATGTAAGAAAATGTTCTGGAAGGAGGTAAAGAGAGCTAGACAGGGTGCCAACGAAGTCAGTGGGGGTGTGAAAGATAAAAATGGTAGATTACTAGTGGAGAAGGGAGAAAAAGTAAACAGATGGAGAGAACACTTTAATGAACTGTTGAACATAGAGAATGAAAGTAATGCAAGTATAAGTGGCTGGGGAATGGCAGGGAGAAGGAGGGTTGTGAGAAGAGAGGAAGAAATCACCAGGATGGAAGTGGTGGAAGCAATGAAGAAAGTTAAAATGGGGAAAGCCCCAGGAATTGATGGAGTGTGTGGTGAAATGCTGAAGCATGGGGGAGAGATAGTAATAGAATGGATGTGGAAGGTGTGCAGATTGGCTTGGGAGGAGGGTAGAGTCCCGGAGGATTGGAAGTCAGGTATAATTATTCCTCTGTACAAAGGAAAAGGGGAAAAAGCAGTGTGTGGTAATCATAGGGGCATTTGCCTTCTCAGTGTAATAGGAAAAGTATATGGTAGGATACTTATTGACAGAGTTAGGGAAATTACTGAGGAATTAGTTGGAGAAGAACAAGGAGGTTTTAGGAAGGGAAGAGGTTGTGTAGACCAGATATTCATTCTTAGATCCTTAGTGGAAAAGTTTCTAGAGAAGGGCAAGAAGTTGTATGCAGCCTTCATGGATCTGGAGAAAGCATATGACAAGGTGGATAGACAAGGTTTGTGGAAGGTATTAAGAATATATGGAGTGGATGGGAAGTTGTTGAAGGCAGTGAAGAGTATGTATGAGGGTGCTAAGGCTGCAGTGCATGTGGATGGCAAACTGAGTGAATCTTTCCATTTGAAGGCTGGATTGAAACCAGGATGTGTCATGTCTCCATGGTTGTTCAATCTGTATATGGATGGGGTTATAAAAGAGATACAAGGTCGGGCAGTGGATGTTGGAGCGGCCCTAGTGAAAGAGGGCCGTGGATGGAAACTGTCTGTTCTGTTGTTTGCAGATGATACTGTGTTGTTGAGCGAAGACAAAGGGGAGCTGCAGGGCTTGGTAGATGAGTTTGGGAGAGTGTGTAAGAAACGGAATCTAAAGGTGAATGTAGGTAAGAGTAAAGTGATGGTCTTCGAGAGAAGTGAAGCCAGTGAATGTACAGTGAGATTGGATGGGAAGGATATGGAGAATGTGAGTGAATTTAAGTACTTGGGCAGTGTGATGAGTAAGGATGGAAGTCTGGAGGGTGAAGTGCTCGAAAGGGTGCAGCAGGGAAGGAAGGTTGCTGGTTCGTTGAAAGCAGTGATAAGCAACAGGGAGGTGAGCATGGAAGTGAAAAAGTTGTTACATGACAGTATTGTGATACCAACTCTGACATATGGAAGTGAAGCTTGGACCCTGCTGGAAGGACAGAAGTCAAGAGTGAGAGCAGTGGAAATGAGTTATTTGAGAGGAGCTTGTGGAGTCACATGGAGAGACAGAGTAACAAATGAAGTGAAGGATCGTTGTGATGCGGTTGAGGACGTGATGTGAAGCGTTAGGAGAAACACGTTAAGGTGGTTTGGGCATGTGGAGAGGATGGAGAGTGAAAGACTGACGAGAAGAGTGTATGTGAGTGAGGTGGAGGGGGCGAGAGGGAGGGGGAGGCCGAGGATGAGATGGAGGGATGGAGTGGAGAGGTATGAGAGAGGGGGGTGTGAGTTGGGAGTGTGGTAGTGAAATGGCAGGGGACAGAGTGACATGGAGACGATTTGTTTGTGGCCACCCCGAGCGGGATTAAGGCATCTGGCAATAGATAGATAGATAGATCTTTTTTTTTTTTACATGTAGGGAAAATCATCAGGAACACGATATTAACAAGAAACAGTCAGAATATACAATAAAAAATCAGAAAAGGATACTTAATCCCCAATTTAACAAACCCAGTTTACCAAATAAAATCCTGTTAACTATTCTATCTATCTATCCATGTCTATCTATCTTTCTTTCTTTCCAATGTATCAGGCTCCACTCCACCAACATTTGGTGCTCTGCAGAGACTGTATGTAGGGTGAGAAGTTCTTGTAAGTGTGATTGTTGTGCTGGAGTGGCTTTGGATGTGTGTGTAGTCTGTGAACCAAGTGTAATCGCCCCATGCAAGCTGACTGGGTGCAAGCATACTTTATAGAATGCGACACTGGTTCAACCACAGCACCCCTTATGTTCAACAAAGCAGTACTAGGTCAGTTATCTGTCTACGTTTTTTTTTAATTTTTTTATGTGTCCGACTCTGGGCATAGGCTTCACAGCCTGCTATCAAGGCCCAGCAGTCCTCCTACATACCATACACCTCTACATGGTTACTGCCCAGTGTCGCAGCCATCGACACTAATTCCTTGTTATTAGCTGCTTTTTAATTATCACTTATTAAATCAGCTGTAAATTTCAGAAAACTTGCTTATTAATGATCCATTCCTGCCCATACAGCAGATTTGCCACATTCTCTGATTCTGCAGTACCAGTTATATGAAAGAAGTTTGTGATATTTTGGAAATGTCCCTGATTTACAATGTGCACTGCATGTATAATATTTCTGGGATATATACTGTATGTGTTTTCCAGCCTCACTGTGAATGTGTGTTTTTGTTGCTATTTGAACCCTACTGCAGTGTGTATGTGTTTTACTCACTCTTTGAACCCATGCTCATTGTGTGTAATTCACCGGGTCGGTCAGGATCACTTGATGGTAGTGATCGTCAGCTTTTACCCTCCCGGAAGGGAGCTGAGAGCTCATATAGTCCGATCTATGGGCAAGGCTGTGACCTTCACACACGCACACACCCATCCCCTTTCTCAAGGGGGACAGTAACCACCCACTTCGTCAGTGAAGCTTTTCGCAACCTGAGCGAGGCGCGAACTCTCGTCTACCACATGGCAAGCGAGAACACTACCACTGCACCAGCGAGCGGTAGTGTGTGTGTGTGTGTGTGTGTGTGTGTGTGTGTGTGTGTGTGTGTGTGTGTGTGTGTGTGTTTTTCTTGCCCTTTGAACCCACTCACTGTGAATGTGTGTGTTCTAGTTGCCCAATGAACCCTATCACAGTGTGTGTAAGTGTTTCTCTTGCTCTTTGAACCCCACTTTACTGTATTCATGGGTGGGAAATGAGCTGATGATGATGATACTGGTTTACATACATATATTCATCTCGCACAGCAGTTTTCATGCTCTAATGAATCAGGGTGTCTTCATGCATGACTTTTTGTTTCAGGTGCCTGGTGGTCTGTCAAAATGCCTTAGTTGGGGTGATGGCCTTGCATACATTCAATTCCCAAGAGGTGGCTGGAGGTTTCTGATGGAGTGGTGCCTCTCGGGGAAGAACGCACGACAGGAACCAAGGTAGGGAATTGGGGCTGGAGAGTCAGAAATTCCTTGATATATGTTTTGTGTGTGTGTGTGTGTGTGTGTGTGTGTGTGTGTGTGTGTGTGTGTGTGTGTGTGTGTGTGCGCATATCAGATCCAGGGGGGGATGGCAGTTTGAGTTCCATTGGTATTGCTATGCCCAAAAGTTCACAGAGAATCTTTGCCAGGATTGTGCTCTTCCTTCCATATTTCTCAGTCTTCTCTGAATGACAGAATACCCTTGCTTCTCATACTCTTGTGCTTCTAGTGTTATCACATGGTTGTCAGAAACCAGAGCCAAGTGCTTGTTACCAAAAAGATTCATCCTTCAGTGTGCAACTAGCATTCTAACATAGGAAGTGAGGACCCCTTCTTTCATATAGAGTAAAACCTCACTTGAATGGACTACTCGGGGCCAAAGTCATTCCGAAAAACACGATATTCCGAAAAAAGCGACGTAGGGATTTCTCCCTGCTAAGATATTTTCATACATGAAAAGAGTCATGGCCACAATCCTACTTCATTCCACCATTTCCCTCTAAATCAGGGCATTAACCCATTTGCCTCTTAACTTTTCTCAAAGGCCACTATAAATAACTTATTGCATAAAACAGTACAGTTTTTGTAAGGTTTATAGTTCATAAAGGCCATTGTAACACTCACAGGAAGATATTTTTCATACATGAAGTGTCATAGCCACCATCTTGCATCACCTCACCAGTTCCTTCTATCCCTTTTGATCCTTGACTTTGCTAAAATTCCACTAAAAATAATTTGTTGCATTACACAGTATAGTTTTAGCAAGGTTTAGACTCGATAATGGCCATATATAACACACAAAATAAGATATTTTCGCTTATTAAAAGCATCATGGCCACCATCCTGCTTCACCTCCACCAGTTCATTTTGACTTGTAATATCTCATTTGTCTCTAATTTTTTTTCTCAAATTCCATTATAAATAATTTATTGCATGACATAGTAAAATTTAAGCAAGGCTTGGACACAATAAAACTCATAAGTAATTAAAAAAAAAAAAAATTCTTACGGAACCATTTAAACTCGCTTGGCTCACTCTACCCCCCCATCTTGCCTGGTGTTATCATTCGGCACCTGATGATGGATTCTTCAGAGCAAATCCTTCAGAATCATTTCCTATTATCTTCAGGGTCATCATCAAGGAACAGTGAATCATTGTCCCAATTGTTTTCACTAACAAGAGCTGAATTGTGGATGGGAATCAGAGCTGTAGCCCGTACCGTGTGTGTATAATTTAGTATTTTTCAAATACTATACTATACACATTATACACCTTAATTTTTACAATCTTATAAATACGATCACTTTGTCTGTATATTTCACTTATCACTTGTCACCATCGAATGATGTGGAGGAAAAATAGTTACGTCGTCAGCTTACCACGAACCGCTTGCTGTGTGATTAAAGTTGCTGTCTTAATATTAATGCAGACCCCTTTTCTAATTTTTTTATCATTTAGAAAGAACAATATGGGTATAACTTAATTATAAACACTTCAAATACTGTACTATATGTACCGTGTGGTGCCATGTGGTGTATTTAATTTTAAGCATTTTTCAAATACTGTACTGTACACTTTATACACCTTAATTTTTACAATCTTACAAACAAATACGATCACTCTGTCTGTATATTTCGCTTATCACTCGTCACCATCGAGCAGTATATCAGGGACTTAGGGAAAATGACATTGGGGGGAAATGATGTGGAGGAAAAATAGTTACATCGCCAGCTTACCACGAACCGAAGCAGGAGCACACACACCGCTCGCCGTGTGATTAATGTTGATGTCTTAATATTAATGCAGACTCCTCTTCTAATTTTTTAGCATTTAGAAAGAACATTATGGGTATAACATAATTATAAACACTTCAAATACTGTACTGTATGTACACTTAGAACAATAGCTATGCTGCCAGCCCACCACCAACCAACGCACGAACACACAAACCACGCCGACAATATGGCCACCCCCCTGTGAGGTTAGGCAGTCCGGACCGCTTCTAACTTTTTCGAAGTTTTTCTGATATATAAGAAATAATTCCGGTTGGCTACCTGACTCCGAAAAAAGCGACTTCCGGTGTACTGAAGTCTGTTGTAGTGAGTCATACTGTAATTAGCAAGTCAGATCCCAACACATACCGATGTTGTAATGATAAGCAAATGGCACATGATTTCAAGTCGTGTGTACTGCGAGATTACCCACCCACCCACACATCAGTCAACCTTTTACAACCCCACAAGGAGCATAAGGACCTGGGGCATAGTGGACTGCAGGGAGAACCGCCCTTTTGTATTCCTCCAGTCTCCTTTTGGGGGATATGGATGGGACTGAGAAATGTTAATATAAGCAGGCAGCTCCATCCCCCAGTCCTGTTGGTGCCACCACATGAAGGTGTCCCTCACCAGCACTAATACTGTGGGGGTTAATGAAGATCAGTACTGAACTCCTCCACAGAGAAACAGTTAAATTATCAACATACCTGAGATATCTCCTAAAAACTTGTCATATTTTCAGAGGATTGTTGCTATCACTACTGCTGCTGCCACTTGGGTTAACTGGTGCCGCTGTTGCCGCTGGGGTTGGCTGGTGGTACCACTGCTGCCACTGAGGTTGGTTGATGCTGCTGCTGCTGCTGAGGTTGGTTGGTGCCGCTGCTGCCGCTGAGGTTGGTTGGTGCCGCTGCTGCCGCTGAGGTTGGTTGGTACAGCTGCTGCCACTGGGCCTGTGACATTGGACCCAGCCGCTGCTGCTACTGCTACAGCTACTGCCACCTTCCTGAAATATGTGAGTTGCACATTATTTGGTTAGTCTACCTTGACTTGGCAAAGATTTTGTTCTTTGGTGGCCTAATTCCCATAACTCAGAAGCAGAGTAAAACAAGACTAGCAATAATGTGGCTCTGCATCCTTTCCAAATCACTTTTAAGCCAAGTTGATGTGGACAGGATATGTTAACAGTTGCTCCCCTACCTAGGAAAGTTTTCTTGAGAATTCCACACCCTATCCTTAGATGGGAAAAGGAGTTAGGGCTGATGATGATGATGATGATAACTGCGATCAGCAGCAGTGCCAGGCTCCATAACTTCATCATTCCACCACTGGGGTATACATGTCCAGTTACGTCATCTAGGTGCTCATTTTACTTGCTAATGGACAATGGTGATGATGATGCAGTGCCAAGAATCTGTTCTTGGCACTATCAGCTAAGCAGTAAAACAACCACAAGGCCTAATAAAATCTCAGGCTAGTTAACTGTTAATCTTGTCAACAGCAAAAGTTCACGGCTCAAAATAATGTTTGTAAGTGGGAGAGCAACTGTCTTTATTCCACCTAACACCGGGTATTTTTTTTAACTGAGAGTGACTTTGGAGGGTCTAAGGATGATTATGGTCTTTAATTTTTAACCTATATATGTATGGAGGGGGGGGGAGGAAGGGGGAGGCCAAGGATGAGATGCAGGGATGGAGTGGAGTGGTATATGAAAGAGGGGAGTGTGAGCTGGGAGCAGGGCAATGAAATGGCAGGGGACAGGGCGACATGGAGGCAATTTGTTTGTGGCCACCCCTTACGGGATTAAGGCGTCCGGCAATAGATAGGTAGATAGTTTATAACCTATGTATTTGTTTATATTAGTTTGCAGGTCTACATCCTTCCCATTACACTTCTTGACTAGCATTACTCTATCTAATAAACCTGAGATGGTTTTTTTATGCCAGGTTAGAGTGACAGGAGTATAGTTACCAAATTCCCCAGGTATACCAGTAGTAGATGATTTTGAAACCTTTGCACTTCTTTGTGATTAGCATGTCTCCTTGCTAAGCTATTGCATCAACTCAACATTACACAGACAGATAGATAAATGTTACACATGCACATGGATAGCAGATAGACAAGTACACAGATAGATAAACATGACACAGATACACACAGGTAGTACACAGATTAAGTGTTAGCTAGATAAGTTGCTAGAATTTTTAGATAGAAAGGTTCCCCATGTTATTTTTTATGCCTTTGATGGCTAGTACAGTATTTCCCTCAGTTGAACAGTATCTGGTGTTAGTTCACTCAAAGTGGCTTGTCTTCTTTGTGGCTGGGGTGATTTTCTAGCCTTATTTCCTAGCAAACCTCCTATGCCGCGTAGAAGACACTCCAGTAAATTATGCACATTATTATTATTATTATTATTATTATTATTATTATTATTATTATTATTATTATTTGTGCTGTACTTGCAAGATGTTTGATATTGGTTGTGTTATATTTCATGCCTATTTTCTTGTACTGATATGTGTTATTTTTACATTTTATATTATTTCTATGTTATAGTGATGTACTGCACAGTCTGCCACAGGAAAAAATATGCACCTGTTGTCTGTTTGGAAGATTTTAATTGGCTACAAGTCAACTAAGAAGTTGTCTTCCTTAATCTGTATTTTCCTCTGCCTATGACCTCCAGTCTTTTAAATGCAACATTTGCAGGAATCTCAAAATTAACGTATCTTGAATTAGTCTCTCTTTTGTTTATTATTTCTTTCTTTCTGGTGTATCAGGCTCCTCTCCACCAACTAGTGGTGCTCTGCAGAGACTGTATGTATACAGGGTGAGAAGTTCTTAAAGCCTTCTGTTTGTTCTCTTCATTAAAAAAAAAAAAAAAAAAAAAAGTACTGCCCTGAACAGCTATGAGAAATTAAGAACTGACAAGCATCCTTAGTTAACTGTTATGGGCATCTTGTTTCCCTTCATGTACATCCAAGAATAACAATCACTCTGAGTTGATTCCCTTCATTAAACATCTCCAGTTCATTCTCTTCATCTATGTCAGAGATTAATAAGCTGAGAGTTTTACCTGCATATTTACGAACACATCGTTAATACGGTTTGTTTTCTGTTAACTTTTTTTTTTTTTCTGTGGCTGACTGTACATTTATATATTGATTTGGGTGTGTTTTTTGGTGCTTGTTAATTTCTCTTGATTTATTCTGTACTCAGTTTGTTTTCACCTGACAGAGATTCATTACCTCTTAGCTTGGTTGATGGCCAAGTGCTGTCAGACTAGAGTTAATTGGACTAGTAACCAAGGAGACTCATCATTACTTCATCACTACAGCTTATCATATTTTATGTTGCTACAGAGATTCATAACCTCGTACCCCTGCATTATGGCTAAGCGCAGTCAGACTGGAGAGTTAATTTGACTAGTAACCAAGGAGGCTCATCACTAAGACTTAATTGTATACACCCATGAGTTAGTACTGTACTGAAGTTATAAAAGTTGCTTGGTTTTGTCAGATGAAAGCAGACTGACTATAGGTATGTGTGTGTTAAATTGTAATATGTTATCTTTCTCTGTTCTTGTGGGAAAATGTGCCTTTGTAATGTCATATCAGCTTTTTCAAATTTTACAACTATATTTTCAAATTTGATAACTATATGGAAAGATGCTAATGTGCCACAGTGGACTAAACTATTTTGATATAATGTTTCAAATCACATAGTCATTTGCCATATATTCGTAAGCATACAGTTATTTTGGTTTGTGATTCTGTAAGAGAGAGAGAGAGAGAGAGAGAGAGAGAGAAGTATGTAGTAGTAGTAGTAGTAGTTATTCCCTAGGCAGTCTGGCCGAACAGCCCTGAGTCCCTAGACCGGGCTTTCCCACAGAGCTCTCAAGGAGTGCATGTTGTGTTGTTGGTGTAGGTGATTGTGTGCAATGCAGCCTTCCATGATGTGCTTAATAGTATGGGGTGCTGTGTTACATCCTGGACAGGCTTCAGTGATGGAGTCATCCAGCCTCTTCTGATAACTTAAGAGGGCTGGATGATGCCCACATCTCAGCCTGGCCAGGTGGACCCTGTCCTCACGGGGGAGATAGCATTCAAAAGGATGACAGTGGTTTTATGTCGGTGTTGGAGTGAGCAAGGATCTGTGATGTCCCCATGGCTGTATGTGTGTGTGTGTGTGTGTGTGTGTGTGTGTGTGTTCGTTCTTACCTAATTGTTCTTTCCTAATTGTATCTTTACAGGAATGAGTCAAGCTCGTACTATCCTGTGTCTTAAACCATTTTCATCATACATCTCCTTAAATTTAAGAATTGTTTTGGCACACACTATTTCGTTCGGTAGTGCATTCCACTGATCAGTTCCCCTATTTGGGAAAATAAATTTCCTTACGTCCTTATCACCCCTCTTTTTATGCAGTGTCCTCTTGCTGATGCCTCCTCATAGGTAATATATTCCTTTATGTCTATTTTCTCCTTCCCTGATATGCATTCATATAGCATAATCATGTCTCCTCATTTTCTTCTCGTCTGTAGTGTTGGCAGATTTGGTTTTTCTAGTCTTTCTTCATAACTTAGATCCATTACGCTTGGTACCCATCTTGTAGCAGCCCTTTGAACTTTTTCAGTCTTATGTATGTGTTTCTTGAGATGGGGATTCCAGACTACTGATGCATACTCCAGGGTTGGTCTGATGAAGGATATTATTATCTTCCTCAGCATGTCTTCATTTATGAATGTGAGCACTATTCTCATATTTGCAAGCAGTGTATATATGTTCCGTATCTTCTCATTTATGTGGTCAGCCAGAGATAGTCTGTTATTGATAAGGCGGTGGCTCGATCGGTAGAGAGGTGGCTTGCCGTCCCGACGGACCCAGGTTCGAAACCTTGCTGGGGCAGGGAACAGTTTAAGGATTTGAATTTCATTAAATCAGGCATTACTGATCTACCAGAAGACCCGCCGACATGTCGTAAAAATACCCCCGCTAATACCAAACACCAGTCCTGTATGAGACAGCCCTAACCTGGACTCAATATGGACGGTGGGTGTTAGCGCCGAAGTGGTGACATGTAGAGGTGTATGGTATGTAGGAGGACTGCTGGGCCATGATAGCAGGCTGTGAAGCCTATGCCCAGAGCCGGACTCATAAAAAAAAAAAAAAATCACCCAAGTCCTGTCTTTCTGATGTGTGTAGGATTTTACTTCCTAATTTGCCCAGAGCCGGACTCATAAAAAAAAAAAAAAATCACCCAAGTCCTGTCTTTCTGATGTGTGTAGGATTTTACTTCCTAATTTCGAATCCCAATCTGGTCTTTTCCCACTTTTACCAAACTTGATTACATGACACTTGTCCACATTGAATTTCATTTGCCATGTATTACTGCACTCATGAAGTTTATTTTACCCATCCAGTCCCGACCGAGTTTTTTACCCACCCTCAGAACCCGACCGATTTTCAACTTTTTTTTTCCCCCCTCAAACCTCCAATTTTGGTGAGAAACATCGGAAATTCATAGAGAAATCGCCCTCCTGAGCTTATAAATGTTGGTACAGGTGTCAGTCAGCCTTACATTTTCCTTCTTTCTCAGGGTACCTGGCTAATGAAAACAAACTATGGAAGGGTTAGCTAATTCAAGCCACTTTAAGTTACGTATTTATTTGGTAAGAATTTATGTGTAGTACAAGTCTATATTGGTTTTCTCCCAATAATATAGGCGATAAAGGCATTGTTCACTCACCCAAAACCCCAGCATATGGCACCTTCCTTTACGACATTACCACCTCATCACTTCAGTTTGTTTCTCCCTCCAGCTTCTTTGTTTCTTTGTCCTTCACCTCAGGAATCACTTTCACCGTGAATTTTGTCATTGGAGAGACCGTGGGGCAACATATCTTTATTGGCCAGGTTACTGCTAACAGGTGAATTGCCGAGTGTGGGGGGGAGGGGGGTCAGGTGAGGCCAGGCAGTATCCCCACTTGACAGCAGGTAGAGGAAGGTCTCCCACATATGCCTAACAAAAATCACCCGCAAATCTTGAAAAATGTGCAAACGATGGACCTTGCAACAGACTGACGTATGATGCACGTCGGTGGGTCTGTCCGTGGAAAAAAGTAGTGACATGCATTGTACGTCAGTGGGACTCGGCGGGTTAAGAGTCGTTGGTGCTGTACTCTGTCAAATGCTTTCTTGAAATCTAGATAGATACTGTCCAACCATCCTTCTCTTTTCTGTAGTGTTTCTGCAACTCTGTCATAGTAGCTTAATAGATTAGTAACACATGATTTTCCCTTTCTGAAACCAAACTGCCTTTCTGTTATCATATTGTGTTCTTCTAGATGGTTTACCCAAACTTTTCTTGTCAGCTTTTCCAATATTTTACTTACAACAGTGGTTAGTGATACCGGCTGGTAGTTGAGTGGATTTTGTCTGTTCCCTTTCTTGAATAAGGGGACAATGTTTGCTTTTTTCCAAATATCAGGCAGTTTGCCTTGACCCAGGGATTCCTTAAATATTAAATACAATGGTGTACTTAACTCCTTTGCACATTCATGTAGCAATCAACATGAAATTTTGTCTGAATCATTTGTCTAATTTACTTAACTCCTCCTGTATTTCTTTTTCTGATATTTGTATATCTGATAATATGTTTGGGCATGCATGTTCTGTATCATCCCACTCAAAATTATTTTCTTCTGTAAAAACTGATTGGAAATTCTTATTTAGTGCTTCACAAATATCTTTCTTTTGTGCATAGAGATTCCCTTCATCCGTAATGGATTGTATTTTATCTTTTACTTTGGTTTTGCTTCGAATGTAGCTGTAAAATAGCCTTGGTTGATCACTACTTTTGTTACTGATGTCCTCCTCAAACTCTTTTGGGGCTTCTCTTCTTATTCTTGTGTATTCGTTTCTTGCCTGTTTATAGTTGTTACATACCCTCTCACTACTGTGTCTTCGGTATCTATTCCACAACAAGTCTCTTTTTTCTTTTGATTTTCTACATTTATTAAATCATTTCTTTATTATCTTTTCTGCTTCTTTGTGCCGAGGGATGTAATTTTGGACTCGTGTTTCATAAAGTTCACAGAACTTTCCATATATAACATTTAAATCTTGTCCTATAAGCTCTTTTTCCCAATCTATTTTTAAGAAGTATTTCTTTGGGTTGTGGTAGTTTCCCTGTTTATAGTTAAAATTTTTTTTTTTCAGCTTTCATTACTGTTAACTATGTCATATGCAATCCTGAAGTTGCAATTTAATACTGCATGGTCACTTTTGTTGAATGGAGGGTGATATATAATACTGTCAATATCATTTTCTTGCCTAGTAAATATAAGATCTAGTACTGATGGTACATCTAATCCTCTTTTTCTGGTGCTTTTTTTACATGTTGTGGTAGGAAAAACTCCTGCACAAGGTCCAGGAGCCTTTGGTCCCAACAGCTTTCCTGGCTTTTTATATCTAGAGTATTCCAATTTATATTTGTATTGCAATCTCCAGATATTATAATTCTTTCAGATTTCTCCTCCATTCTATGTAGTAATGCTCTTAAACTTTGAACTGTACTCTCTGCCAGGTCTTCATATTCACCTTTTTCCTAATTGTTAGATCTGGGTGGCATGTATAGATTTGCCACAATTATTTTCCCTTCAGTTAATCTCTACTACGATCAATTCTACCTGTGAGGGTATATCTAGTTGTATTTCTTCGACTTGCAGATTTATCTTTATAATTCCTCCTCCTTTTTTTAAGCTCCTATCTCTTCTCCATATATTACTGTATATTCCTCTAGGTTTAGGGTATCGTTTGATATCTTTGATGTTAATTTTGTTTCAGTTAGGCAGACAATATGTGGTTCCTTTTCTTTAATATAATCATTCATTTCTAGTAATTTAGATACCATTCCATCTACATTTGAGTACATAAACTAAACTTAATCATCTTGTTTACATACTTGTCATGACTTGGGTCTACTACCTTCCTCCTTTTTATTCCCCCCTGTTTATGTACCACTTTCATACCTGCAGTCCAATTACTTTGTAAAAATATGTGTTTTTCGCTTCCTCTGATCTTCCCTCATTCTTTGTTTTTGCCTCCTGCCTCTTCTCTTTTAGCAAGCCCAGTTCCTCTTGAGTTAGGCATCTTTTTATCCATACATTTTTGAAATCCTCTTTTTCCGTTTGTTTGTTAGCATTTTTCAGTATTTCCTCCACAGTGTTTACACTCTGGAAGGTTACTTTCAGAGGCCTTGATGTACCTCTCTCGTATTTCCCAAGCCTTTTGTGTTCCTCTGTGTCTTTACTACAGATTTCCTCTGATACTTCCTTCAATATGTTCATTACATTTGCCATCTCGTTTTTGTCTCTCGAAATCTTATTTTTTATTTCCTCCTCCTTAAACCAGTGTGTGTGTGTTTGTGTGCGTGTAAGATTCTGGGAATTGAGTGGTGTGTGAGCAAGGATGTGTGATGTTCCCATTGTGTGTGTGTGTGTGTGTGTGTGTGTGTGTGTGTGTGTGGGTGTGTGTGTGTGTGTGTGTGTGTGTGTGTGGGTGTGTGTGTGTGTGTGTGTGTGTGTGTGTGGGTGTGTGTGTGTGTGTGTGTGTGTGTGTGTGGGTGTGTGTGTGTGTGTGTGTGTGTGTGTGTGGGTGTGTGTGTGTGTGTGTGTGTGTGTGTGTGGGTGTGTGTGTGTGTGTGTGTGTGTGTGTGTGGGTGTGTGTGTGTGTGTGTGTGTGTGTGTGTGGGTGTGTGTGTGTGTGTGTGTGTGTGTGTG
>JAGKTI010000714.1:42264-61669 GCA_018397915.1 Birgus latro | reverse complement strand
GCATGAGAAGGGCTTTATTAACATGCATTGACTGCTAAACACATTGTGCACCTTGTGTTTGCATTAATGCATGTTAAAGATCTATACATAAATCACATACTACTCATCTGACATATGCCAGTTTCAGTACCTGACTGAGCAACGCAAAATTTAATCAAAATTGCATACACAGGACTGAGAAGGGACAGTTAACTCCTCCTGTATGAGGCCATTGTATTCTTGCTAATTCACACGATTTTATTCAGCTTCAGGGGGTGCAAAACTGAAGGGATAGGGCAGGTATGGCTGGGTATAGAAAGAATGCAGGGTAGGCCAGAGCCAAGACAGGAGGGCATGGATGTCAGGACATGATAGGGATGGTACAAGAAATCATTCCTTACCTGAATAAAATAGGGTGGCAGAAGCAAGAATAAACCTTAATAAAATCATCTGAGATGTAGCAACAGTTAACAGAAAAGACATCACGGTACTGAAGGGGTTCAAAGATACTAACATGCATTGGCTGGGATGCATGTTAAATATCCATCAACATAATCACATTCCACTGACTATTATACTCTTCACTGTAACTTGGCCCAATTTTTCATTCTTTTCCAGCTGGTTAACATACAGTAACTCGAGACATAGAAAGCCAATGCCATGGCTCATAATCCTTTTCAATGTGTCTGACTCGCATCATGTTTTCAGATTCTATTACAACTCTTAATTCAGTCTGGAATGGTTAAAATTTTTGCCCAAGTTTAAGTTCAGAATATAATCTCAGCAAATAAATAAATCTTTAAAAATATATAACTCATGGCCGTATTACTATTACCGAGAATGAGGTGTGGACAAGCTCTCTATCACTACCTATTGCCAAACTCCTTAACTGCCTCCCTGTTCTCTGCCATTTCACTGCCCTCCCCCAATTCACACTCCCCTCTCATATACCTCTCCATTCCATCACTCCACCCCATCCTCAGACACCCTCCCTCCACCTCAATGGCACACAATCCTAGTTAGACTCCTACTCCCCATTCCCCCAACCTACACCATCCCCACCTCCACCTCACACACATACTCTAGTTTATTTCTCTCCATCCCCCCAACTTACACAATCCTCTCATATACATTTCCACTCCATTTCCCCATCTCATCCATGGTCTCCCCTTCCACCTCAATCACATACACTCCATCCCATCCTTGGTCTCCCCTTCCACCTCAATCACACAGACTCGCCATCCTCTCCACTCCATCCCTCCATCTCATCCTTGGTCTCCCCTTCCACCTCAATCACATGCACTCTCCATCCTCTCCACTCCATCTCATCCTTGATCTCCCCTTCCACCTCAATCACTCTCTCTCCATCCCTCCATTTCATCTTTGCTCTCCCAATTCTAATTTCTGAAGCAAATGGCAACAGAATTATCTATCACTTCAGACAAGACTCATGTGGAATCCCGGCATAATATTTCTAACATTAACAGAGCGTTATTGAGAAAAACACCTTCATTCCAGTGATAATTAAGGCCACAAGTTGTATATTTAAGAAGTAATATATTTCACCTTTAAGACTTCTTTCCCTAAAAAAAAAAAAAATATGAACTTCTTACAGTTTACACTCAATTTCTTGATCTGATAAACAGCAAGACACGCATCTTACCCAAGATGGGCTGAAGTTTCAATTTATCGCTCACGGTCTGGTGCAAGTAGGCAACTAATGAACTCTATAAAATCATTACGCCGTTCCTGGTCTGCCCAGCCATTTCATATCCATGCAACTAGTCTGATTACGTCCAACATGACAGATGAACATTAGAGCAGCTAATTTTTTGGCATTGTTGTTACCAGAACGATTTAAACAAAATATATATTTTTTTAATGAAACACAAAACGAACCTGAAAGTTTTCCCTCCAACAAAATATTAAAAGCTATAATCCAAATTCAAGATCTGTAAATTTCGAGATGACTGAACACAAAGCATTTAAGACTGGAGGCTCACAGACAGTAGGAAATGAAGACAATGACAGTTCCAGAGTTGACCTGTTGCATATATGAAGGGATGGGAGTAATGGTAAACTATTGCATTAGAGTTGGACAGAAAAGGTTCCAGAGTTTACTGCTACACAAAAGCTATGCACCCACTGTAATGGTGGAGCGATGCAAGCAGACAGTTCAGAGAAGCAATGACCACTGATGTGGCGATAAAAATGAGATAAAGATGCAACAGTTATCAGAAGGAATAAAAATTGGTGCTGCATCACTATGTGCCACTAAGCAAAATGTTAAGAAGTTTCAGATCATTTTTTGTCTGCACCAGGAGCATTTTTTTTTTTTTATAGCTGTTCTTGGCTTACATGTTTGATATGTCGATTAAGTCACAAAAATACATCACCCATCGGCAAAACAACTTACGTAAAATTTTAAAAAACACGATAAATTTTACTACCTCCAAAATATCGGAAATTTACGACGACCTTATCAAAATTGAGCTCTTCTTTCATTTTACCAAAGTCAAAGGTCAAAAAAATACTCTAGATCAAATATTCAAAAACATTTAAAACTGAATCATTTATTGGATTAAATATAGTCAGCACACACAAGTAAATATATAAGTAATGGATGTGGGATCATGAGGACCAAAAAACACTAAAATCTACACGAGTGAAGAACTGCTAAAATAAAGGATCTGACTTACTGAATGGCCAAGAGATGCTCCCACATCCAAATATACACAGTGCACATACAGAAGTCCTCGTATGACCTAAATATAAACAGTATTCCTTCAAATCACTTGGTAAGGAAGTTTGTTTACCCTGCTTATGCTTTATTAGGTATACTTTTTCATCTGATAAAACTGGGAGAGGGAAAGGGAGGGGGGGAGAGAGAGAGAAGGGGGGAGGGGGAATTGCATAGTTAAAGGACCCTTGGTTGAGGTACAAATTGGTCTCCTTGGTTATTGTTTTGTTCATAAAGCTCCAACATGCTTATGAGTCAGCCTTGGTCACCTAAAGGCAACTCTCCACACTGCTTGATCTCTGGCAGCCTTCTATATTCAGTCCCTTCTTCCTGATGTCTCACTTTGCTTGATCTCTGGCAGCCTCCCTATTCAGTCCCTTCTTCCTGACGTCTCACTATGGTTTCATCTGAGGCCTTCTTTTTGGTCTGCCTCTAACAACACCCTCAGCAGTCACATCTCTCACCCTCCACACTCAGTTCCATCCTCTCCACATGCCCAAACCATCTCAAACTACCCCACATCATAACACCAGTACATCAAAGTCCCATCCTTCCTTTAATTGCAACCCTCCCACCCCCCCCCCCCCCAGGCATCACATTCAAGGACGCACAACACATCCACCTAATTACTCATTTTTGTACACTCACCAAAAAGTTCTCGAAGATTGGGTGACCATGGATGTGAAAATGAGCATAACATAGCTAGTCATCTGGGAATGGTTGTTATGCCTGATTCTGTTGACACTTTCAAGCCATTACATTGATGTCTAGTGCATATTGGTGTACTAATCACATCTGATGGAAACTGTGGCTGGCACAGTTTAATAATGACTCCTAGTTTTACTATTATTCTATGATAATGAAGGGTGTTACAAATGAATGAGCAACAATAGATGTGAGGAGCCATATGTGGATATCAGGCCTCTAAGAAGCAACTGACTTGTGATAGGCATTTCGAGACAATGCTGAACGTGATTAGCTGCTTAGAAAGACAATGCACCACACATATTATTAGCCTTTCTCATAAGCTGTCACCATATAATTTAATAACTATGATTATAAGTAACATCGCCTTAGGTGTCAAACTATTTTATTCAGCGGAAGGAAAATGTGTTGAGGTAACATATTTCCATCAAGAACAACCAACTAGTTATGCTATGGTGGAAAAATCTGAGTATTTATTACTGTGACACTTCAACATTTCATTATAATGGCCATGAATTGTGACTATCAAGCAACAAAGGCGATACAGTGTTATGGTTACACAACAGGCATGGGATATGAACCACTGGCCACTCTTCCAATCACCTAGAGAACGGCTGATAGGGCAACCACCACCTACACACTGACAGCGGTTTCTAAACTCTTCACACCTATTTCTCAGAATGTATGGTGCTTATGGGCTTTGAGAGCTTTTTAGTGAGTATACCTTTGAGCCAGCAAATACCCTCTTCCTTTACTACCCAGGTCTCACTAACATACAGCATTACTCTCCTAAACACGCCACACACAAAGATCCCTTAGCACGGAGGGATAGCCCTCTCAATGTCAAGAGAGGCAACAGCTCCTTGGTCCAACCACTCCTCACTCTAGCCACAGAGCTGCTCCAGCCCCACCTCCAGCACATGTCTCCCAAATAAAATTCTGCCACACACTCAGACTCACCAGCAAGATCAATCCCTTCACAACCGACAATCTCCACCCGCTTTTATGAATCTCCTTGGTTACTAGTCATTAAACCACTTTATAGGCAGTGGAGAGGGTTGCCTTTACTATTCTCCTTGGTTACTAGTCATATTAACCCACTTCACAGGCAGTGGGGACAAAATAATTCAGCACTTCAGAGAGAGAGAGAGAAAATTATATATACAACTGAAATTCTTCATTTTCCACAACACTTCTTTGTGACTAGCACACAAACGGGGACTTTCTGTATATACACCTATAGTTCTTTCACCTTAACTTGGCCAAGATTTATCCCTTTGCAGCTTAACTCTAGCAAAAATGACAGCAACAGTCCTAGACCCTTCCCACAGCACTTCTTCCTGACTAGCATCAGTAAATTTTAATGTCAGAGCTGAACACAATATTCACAGATGGTAATTTTAGGCCAAAGTTAAACACTAAAAACACCACTTCTTCGTGATTAGCATGGTAATTTTAGGCCAAAGTTAAACCCTAATTAAGGCACTTCTTCGTGACTATCACAGTAATCTTATGCCAAAGTTAAATCCTAATTGAAGCACTTCTTCGTGACTAGCACAGTAATCTTTAGGCAGTTAAACCCTTGTCAAAGTACTTCTTCGTGACTAGCATAGTAATCTTAGCACAGTCAAACTCGTTATCAAAGCACTTCTTCATGACTAGCATGGTAATTTTGGGCAAAAGTTAAACACTAATTAAAGCACTTCTTCGTGACTATAAATCTCATGCCAAAGTTAAACCCTAAATAGAGCACTTCTTCGTGACTAACAAGGTTATCTTAGGCCAAGTTAAAGAAGAGATGCAGTTTTAACACATTACCAATCTTAACTTTCCACTGCACTTCTTCGGGACTAGCATTGGTAATCTTACGCAATTTCCTTGAGACAGCTGGCTTGAACTTGCCATCTTCCTAAATCTTTTTGGAAGTTCACTTACCTCCTGCAAATAGAAAAAAAAAATTAGATGGTTTGTTTTTCATGAGAGCTGAACTACTACCATAACTACACACACACACACACACACCCCTGCCAACTGGACCATACAGAAAATAAATTACACACACACACACCTGCCAACTGGACCATCTAGAAATACATACACACACACACACACACACACACACACACACACACACACACGCACACACACACACACACACACCTGCCAACTGGACCATCTAGAAAGAAACACACACACACCTGCCAACTGAAGCATTTAAAGATCAGGAGTGTTAATTCTGTACCTAAATAATAATAATTAATAAAAATGATAATAATAATGAGTAATAATAGTAATAATAATACTAATACAAATAATTACAATAGAAATAAATAATAATAATATAATAGTAATAACAGAAAAATAATTATAAAATAATATTTCAAAGCACAGTTGGACCATTTGAACCCACTAGTCTACCAGGCATCTGAAAAATAAATAAATAAATAAATAAATAAGACTAATATCCACAAATTCCAAACATCTCTCACTAGGTCATTCTACCAATGGAAGGACCTCAACCCACTGAACCACCCGGCACCTAACCACACTTAAAACAGATCCTAAAATGACCATTCAGGAGTGTATGCTAAATCTAGGACCTAAAAATGACCTAACATTTCTATCTAGGACCTAAAACAGACCTAACATTTCTATCTAGGAACTAAAAGACCTAACATTTCTATCTAGGAACTAAAATATACCTAACATCTCTATCTAGGACCTAAAATAGACCTAACAATTCTATCTAGGACCTAATATACACCTAAAATTTCTATCTGAAGCACCTTGGCCTACTTGAACACCAGGCACCCACAGGATATCTATTGCCAGACATCTTTATCGCGTAAAGGGTGGCCAAAAACAAATCGCCTCCATGTCACCCTGTCCCCTGCCATTTCACTGTCCTCCCCCCAGCTCACACACCCCTCTCTCATACACCTCTCCACTCCATCCCTCCATCTCATCTTCAGTCTCCCCCCCTCCCACCTCACTCACTCTCACTCTCCATCCCCCCAGCTCACACACACCCTCTCTCTCATACCTCCATCTCATCCTCTGTTTCCTCCTCCCTCCCCCCCTCCACCTCTCACAATCTCCTTGTTAGTCTCTCAATCACAATCTCCTTGTTAGTATCTCACTCACCCGTCTCTCATATACCTCTCCATTCCATTCCTCCATCTCATCCTTGGTCTCCCTCTCCTTTCACTAACTCCTTGTTAGTCTCCCGCTCTCCATCCTCACCATATAGCCAAACCACCTCAATGCATTTATCATTCCTAACCTATTTCTTTCCTAACTTTTCTTCACTGCAATCTAACTTACTAACATCTATTGAGGCAAGATGCAGAAGTACCATGGCAGAGAAAACTATACTCCTTTTAATCTAACTTGGCCCAGAATTTCGTCCTCTCGCGGCTAATTTCAAAAAGACTATCCCACAGCTCTACCTCCTTTCCATGGCACTTCTTCATGACTAGCACCCTAACCTGGTAATCTACTGGACTATTCAAGATGGGGAGATGGCAATTTTAGGCCAAGTTAGAATATTAAGACAAATGATTGAGATTTTTAAAAGTAGTGCCCATTTTACTGCCCTAGTGTGGCCTCCTCTGCTATCGGACTGCCCCTCCTCCAACCGCCCTAAGTACAAATATGCTTTAGAACTCAAACTACAATGTCAGTACCTCACTATCTTATGCTAAAGGACAAAACTGAAGCTACATACCCAGCCATCTCAAGGGCTCCCTAACACCTTTTCCTAAGCAAATTATTTTGCTTCTTACACCTTAACTGTCCCTTTCTCTTCCATCCATCCTAATATCACCCTACTCGGCATAAATTACCTAGGGATATTAACCAGCCTCTTCACCTCTCAAGGGCACCCTTACACCTTTTCCTAAGAGCATTATTATGCTTCTTACACCTTACTGTCCCTTTCTGTTCCATCCAGCCTTCTAATATCACCCTATTCTGCATAAACTACCTAGGGATATTAACCAGCCTCTTCACCCAGCTATGGATGGGATGAGCCGCGATTCACAAGAGCTGATGCAATGGCTGAAATGTCAAATCAACTCCAAATTTCAACCTGAGCAACTTTGTATTTCATAATCTACTATCTATAGCCCAACGCCCTAAACCTGCAAGGGTTGGCCGCAGACAAAACGTCTCCAAGTTGCTGTCACCCACCATCTGACTGCCCTCCCCCCTCACTCGTATACCTCTCCACTCCATCCCTCCATCTCATCCTTGGCCTCCCTTTCCCTCTCCCCCCCTCCACCTCACTCACATACACTCTCCTCATCAGTCTCTCACTCTCCATCCTCTCCACATGGCCAAACCCCCTCAATGTGTTTCTCTAACTATTTGGAAGAAAAAATCCCACAAGTGTACTTCTTATACTCTACACACTGCTTGGTCTCTAGCAGCCTCTCGATTCAGTTCCTTATCCCTGAGATCACACTAGGGCTTCACCCAAGGTTTTTTTCAGTCTGCCTTTCAATTCTTTCATATCTCTCACTCTCCAAACCCACTTATCCTCCTCCATCCCCTCCACATGCCCCAAACGATCTCAATTTATCCCTTCTCGTCAACACTAATACACTCCAGTCCCATCCTTCCTCTCAACTCTACCCTCAACATTCACACCTATCACTCTCCACACCCAGTTATTCTCCTCCATCCTCTCCACATGCCCAAACCATCTCAATCTACCCCTCCTCATCACAATACCAAAACATTCAACTCACAATCTTCCTCTCTACCCTCAACATTCACACCCCTCATTCTCTGCACCCAGTTTTTTTTTTTTTTTTTTTTTTATGCAAGGAAGAAGGAACCAAAGGCCATGGGCCTGCATACTGTTCCTTCCAAGAAAAAGCAAAAACAGTACAAAAGAGAGCCAAATTCAAGATCCGTTCAATTCGAGATGCCTGGACACACTGCGTTTGAAAGACTGGAGATCATAGGAAGTAGGAAATACAGACAGAGGAAGACAGTTCCAGAGTTGACCAGTTGCATAAATGAAAGACTGGGAGTAACGGTTAACTCTTGCATTAGAGAGTTGGACAGAAAAGGGGTGAGAGTTTGCTGCTAGACGGGTACTACGTGCCCGTCGTAGAGGTGGAGGGATGCAAGCACACAGTTCAAAGGAACAGTGACCATTGAAGTAGCGATAGAAGAGAGATAAAGATGCAACACTGCGGCGAAGAGACAATGGTTGAAGGGAATCAGTAAGAGGAGGAGAGTTAATGAGACGAAAAGCCTTTGACTCCGCCCTATTGAGAAGAGCTGCATGTGGGGAGCCTCCCCACACGAGAGTTGTACTCCATACACAGGCGAATAAAACCCGTGTACAAGATCAACAACTGTGCAGGGGTAAAGAAAGTTCGGAATCGGCTTAGCACACCTAATCTCTTGGAAGCAGATTTCACAAGAGATGTAATATGTTCTTTCCAAGACAAATCCTGAGAGAATGAAACCCCAAGCATGTTCAAGGATGATGCAGGACATAACTGTTCATTATTAAACACTAGTGGGTAATCCCGAGGAAGATTTTGTTGGGTCGATATGTGTAAGAACCGAGTTTTTGATGCATTGAAAATAACAAGATTATTTTTTACCCCAATCAGAGATACGAGCCAAATCAGACATTAGGTGTGCCATAGCCTCATCCCTTTTTTGTTGAAGTAACTGCTGAGATGGACATTGCGGGAACCGAATGGAAAGGTGAAGGGTGGAATCATCAGCATATGAGTGGATAGGGTTAGATGTACAGCTTAGAAGGTCACTGATGAATAAAAGGAAGAGAGTAGGTGATAGGACAGAACCCTGAGGAACACCACTGTTGATAGGTCTAGGAGAGGAACGATGGCCGTCTACAACAGCGGCTATAGAACGACCAGAAAGGAAGCTAGAGATGAAGGCACAGATAGAAGGATAGAAACCGTAGGAGGGCAGTTTGGAAATTAAAGATTTATGCCAGACTCGATCGAAAGCCTTTGAAATGTCAAGTGCAATGGCAAAGCTTTCGCCATAGTTCCGAAAGGAGGATGACCAAGAGTCAGAAAGGTAGGTGAGAAGATCGCCAGTGGAGCGTCCCTGATGGAACCCATACTGACGATCAGAAAGAAGGTTGTGACAGGAAAGGTGCTTTAAAATTTTTCTGTTAAGAATCGACTCGAAAACTTTTGATACGCAGGATGTTAAAGCAATTGGACGATAGTTAGAGGGTTGGGAATAGTCACCCTTCTTTGGGACTGGCTGAATGAGAGCAAACTTCCAGCAAGAAGGAAAGGTACAAGTTGAGAGACAAAGGCGAAAAAGTTTACCTAGGCAGGGTGTGAGCACAGAAGCACAGTTTTTGAGGACAACAGGAGGGACTCCATCAGGACCGTATGCCTTTTTAGTATTGAGGCCAGTAATGGCAGAGAACACATCAGCTGAAGAAATTTTAATGTCAGTCAATAGGAAGTCAGAGGGGGGAAGTGATAGAGGAATAGCACCGGAATCGTCTAAGGTGGAATTGGAGGAGAAAGTCTGAGCAAAGAGATCTGCTTTATCAGTAGAAGAAATAGCTACAGAGCCATCAGAGTAGAAAAGAGGAGGGAAGGATGATGAGGTAAAGTTGTTAGAAAGGTTTTTGGCAAGGTGCCAGAAGGAGCGAGAAGAATTCGAGTTGGAGAGTTGGGAACATTTAGCACGGATGAAATTGTTTTTTAGCAGAGCGAAGAACAGACTTAGCACGATTCTGGGCAGAAATATATAAAAGGTGTGATTCAGGGGTGGGTTGGCTCCGGTACCTCTTATAGGCCCTCTCCTTGTTGCGGACAGCATTAGAACAAGCGTGATTAAACCAAGGCTTTCTTGCATTAGTCAGAGGATATGAGAAAGGAATGTATGCTTCCATGCCCGAGAGAATAACCTCCGTAACGCGCAAGGCACACTCAGATGGCTCCTGGCCATGGAAGCAATAATCATTCCATGGTAAATCAAAGAAGTACTGCCTGAGGGCCTCCCAATCTGCAGCTCCAAAGTGCCACAGGCGGCGTTTCTTTGGAGGGTCCACAGGCCGTACTCCATCCTCCCCACATGCCCAAACCACCTCAATCTATCCCTTCTCATCAACACTAGTACATTCTAGTCCCATCCTTCCCCTCAATTCTACCCTCAACATTCACACCTCTCACTTTCCATACCCAGTTGTCATCCTCCATCTTCACATGTCCAAACCATTTCAATCTACCCCTCCTCATCACAACACCAATACACTCCAGTCCCATCCTTCCTCTCAAGTCAATTCAACCTTCCATAATTATCCACATACACTATCAGATCTGAAAATGCTTAGGGAAATTACGAGGTTTAAACAAATACAATACAGTATTCCATTTCCTCCACTCTTCACGAATTCAAGTTGCCTCCACCTCCTCCACTCTCCACACTGTCATCTCCCTCCACTAACCTAATTCTCCAGGCATCTCCCATCACTCGAACAAGGACATCAAGGTGCCCTCTCTCTGGAACCTGGCTATCAATCCTTCTTTGACATCCATTCACACCCACGGCCAAAGGAACACCCCTGCAAAGTAGAAACAGAGTACAAATTAATTACTTGTACAGCACACATAACTATACAGCAAAACTATACCCTTTTCACTCCGTCTTGGCCTAAAACTGCGATCTCTCCATATTGAATACTGAATTGTACTACAGTAAAAGTCCTCTCATTCAGCATCTGGTCGTACAATATTTCTGTTCTTTCGGCGGTTTTTAAAAATACAGTAAAAGTCCATCAATCCGAACACTGATAATCCGAAAATTCCAATAATCCGCATTTTTGAAGAAGGCTGACAAAAACTCCAAAAGAATAAAAAAAAAAAAAATCAAACTGGGTGCCAAATGCACCGAAGTGCCGAGCGGTGTGGCCATGGATCAGGTAATGCATGGATTGGTAACTCCTCGTAAACAACTGACCACTTTTGGATCTGTACCATAGGTTTAAGGAATTTTCCACAGTAATAAATACAGTATTTAAGTTTTTGTGTTTTTACAATATGTGCATGTTATTATTAACCCTGGACTTACTCCCTCTAATTTGATTTACCTGCCTACAACTGCTGTTTTCAACACTACGCACTACTGGTTAGTTAAACAACCCACAAAATTTCTTAATTTACCAATTACAGTTCATGTCTTCAGTAATATATTCTGGTGAGTTAAACAACCCACAACATCTCTTAATTTACCAATTACAGATCATGTCTTCAGTAATATATTAAGCAAAAAATTTGTGTCATACATAATGTTAAAATGTGCCATACTGTATTATGAATGAATGAAACGTGATCCATTCGGTAAAATTTCAGTTTAAACATGAAAATGTCTTATGGGTCCCACCCAAAAATCCGAAAACTCTGAAGCCGAATGATTCTCGGTCCACTGCCATTCGGATTAATGGACTTTACTGTAGTCCCATTACGAAAGTCATCTGCTCTTCTGGCACATATACCGGGTCAATCGGCACCCGTGATGGGGTCGCCAACTCATCGCTGGTACCTTGCACCCACAGTTGCCAATTTGGCGCTGTTGGCACTAGATTTAGTGCCTTTCATAATAATTAAGCACCAATAAATAATGGATTTTCTTCTCTATCTAGTGTATTTTGAAGTTCAATTTACCATAAAAATTTGAAGTTAACCTACAACTTCTACAACTTTGCGCATTTTAAAGTTGAGCTTAGCGCTTTCAAGATTTCTGCTTGCCAACACTGCATGCGCCATCGGCCATCGTAACTCGTGAGTGTCTGGCTTTGTGAGTGGAATCTTTCAAAAGTTTGGAAACCTTGTGCTATTTTATGGTGTACACCCGAAAGCACTAATTTCTCCACCCCCCGCTTATAGCTGGAGTCGCTGCCAGTGAGCAACCAGGCTATCAAACAGCCCCCATCCACCGCCCCCACCCCAACCCCAGTATAAGCGTTGTTGGATAAATGTGGAATGGCCAAAGCTGGTGATATTACAATAACATGATTGTTTTTATAAACAATCTGAATCAGCAGGGGTAAGTATACAGAGGCATTCATTCATTTCATTCATCAAACAATCCTACGCTGCCCCATGAGAACCACAGGAGCCAAGGGCTAGGCAAGTTGGTCCTGACATTTAAGATGAGTGACCAGCTTCACTCATCCCTGAGTGGCATTACATGAGTAATAAACCCCAACTATCCCTTGGATATAAACCTTCACTGGCTCAATCTGACTGGATCACCGTAATTACCCACTAAACCACCAGGCACTGTAATTTGGTTATATGGTTACCGCCCAGCATAGTAAATGGTTTCCTGGTGTACAGGAAACCATTTGGCTTGTCACTCAGTGTAGAGTCACCCACAGGCAGAAGGAAGAGAAAAGAATGAAGAAAAGAAAGACAGAAGAGGGAGTGTAAGGTAACCCATAGGCAGAAGGATGAGGAAAGAATGAAGGAAAAAGGCAGAAGAGGATGGAAGGAAAGAAGGATGGAGAGGTATGGGCAGACACCCGAGAGCAGCACTACATCGTGCTGTTATCCACAACATATGAGAATGGCACAAAAATGAAAGAACACCTACAATGTATTATTGGCTATATACTTACATCCTGTATTATGACTGAATGTGGGTCAGTCGTATACATGATGACATTGTGTCACTTTTGACAGGTCAGCATATTTTCATGAAGGCAGAGAGTTTGTGGTTCATTAGAGCCTATCCCTGATTCGTTTAATTCATCCAATAATGACGAACATAAACCCTACATGTTTATAATATCTGGCTTAAATTGCCACATTAATATTAATTAATGGAAGTCCAAAACCACAAAACCTGTGTTAATGATGAACAACCATATGTCTTTGTAACACAAAGCCCAACTTCCAGTGTGTATGTCATGTAACACCTTACAATAGCATGAAATAGTTGGCAGGTATATCAAAGTATTGTACGTTATTGATTTGTTGGTGCTTAATACAGAAGTGTGATAATAATATGATCAGTACCTGACAGATCATTTCATTATCTTAGTGTATGTTAAAGGGCGGGAGTGGGGGACAAGAGGGTAAAAAGAGACGTTTTGTGGAGACAGGAACCCAGAGAGTAGGGTGGTGGAGGAGGGAGTGAGAGTGGATGAGAAAAGACCTCTCTCTCAACAGATGCTGTTCACTATACTGTACTTATTTGTAACATTATAAAACAGGATGCGAGTATATAGCCAATAACACAATACATTGCAGGTCTTTTCATTTTTGTGCCATTCTCATATGTTGTCGATAACAGCACAGCATTACACATTAAATACCTTTATATACTTTACCCTACTGGTTCTGAATGTCTATAAAAAACAATCTATAAAGATAATCAAGATATCACCAGCTTTGGCCATTCCACATCTATCCAACAACACTTACACTGGGGTTGGGGTAAGGGCAGTGGGTGTGGAATGTTCGATTGCTTGGTTGTCACTAGCCACAACTTTGGCTATGGGGGGGGGGGGGTCTAGTGCTTTCGGGTGTACATATGTCAATACTGTACACCTAGGATAAGGTAAGTTCATGTCTATCATTAAATACATTAAATATAAGTTGTTTATTAAATATTTAGTGCTTAGGCTTGACCAATAATACTTGCAAGACACTTATTACATTGGGGTAACCGACTATGATTGCTAGAAACTCTTTGGCAGGTTTCCCGGTCATCCGGCAGTTTCTGCTCTTTCAGCACCTGCCTGGTCCCGAAGGTGTTCAATGAGAGGACTTTTACTGTACCAAAACATGAAGCTAGTCACAAAGAAATGCTAGGAATGAGTCTCCTTGGTTACTAGACTGATTTAACAACCTAAAATTGCCATCTCTCCATCTTGAACAGGCCTACTGATTTGTACTATTAGAACATGAAGCTAGTCAAGAAGTGCTAGGAATGTATCTCCTTGGTTACTAGACTGATTTAACTCTAACTTGGCCTTTAAAAAAAACTGTCCTAGAGCCAACTTTACCCTAATTTAAGCATGGAATGAATCTCCTTGGTTACTAGTCAAAATCACCATCCTACCCTGACTACACACATCTCCTTGGTTACTAGTCAAAATTACCATCCTAATCTGGGAACACATTGCATCTCCTTGGTTACTTGTCAAAATTACCATCCTAACCTGAATATACACATCTCCTTGGTTACTAGTCAAAATTACCATCCTAACCTGACAACACAGCATCTCCTTGGTTATTAGTCAAAATTACCTTCCTAACCTGACTAAACACAGCACCTCCTTGGTTACCAGTCAAAATTACAATCCTAACCTGACCATACATGGCATCTCCTTGGTTACTAGTCAAAATAACCATCCTAACCTGATTACATGTCATCTCCTTGGTTACTAGTCAAAATTACCATTCTGATTACATGGCATCTCCTTGGTTACTAGTCAAAATTACCATCCCATTCTTTTTACACATGGCATCTCCTTGGTTACTAATCAGAAATACCATCCTAACCTGACAACACACAGCACCTCCTTGGTTACCACTCAAAATTACTATCCTAACCTGACTATATATGGCATCTCCTTGGTTACTAGTCAAAATAACCATCCCAACCTGATTAAATGGCATCTTCTTGGTTACCAGTCAAAATTACCATGCTAACCTGAATACATACAGCATCTCCTTGGTTACTAGTCAGAATTACCATCCTAATCAGACTACACTTTGTCATAAATTAACTGAAAAGGGGTTAGGGATCATTACAAAGTTGTTGCATGGAATCTGATGAGGCAGGGAAAGAATCTCCTTGGTTACTAGCGAAACTTCCTCTCCCAATCTTATGAGAAACTCGTTACAATGATTATAAGAATTTAGTTGTGAAATTAATATACCTAACCCCTCCCAAAAATGAATGTCGAAATGGCAAGCATAAAATAATAATAATAATGATGAAATGGCTTTAGCATACTCACCATATCTGTAGCCAATTAAATGCCCCTTCCAATGTGATGGTTGTGGTTCTGGTAGTTGTGGAATGCCGTGAAACCAGGAAGAACGGCCATTACCTCATTTCCATATGTGTTCGCTATCATGCTACCCACTCACCCCAACTCACACCTGAAAAAGAAAATCCCTATAAGCCATCACACACAAAAAAAAAATATCCATATCAACCATAAAATATCCCTAAATATAGCGAAAACCACAATTCCACACACAAAATTTGAAATCCCAACCTCCGCACACAAGCATCAATTTCCCCTTCTATTTCTATCTATGATTCCAATCATCTAATTAAGATTTGCAAATACTCAGGGGTGTTTAAAATTCAAATTTATCACCATCACAGAAGAATTAGAGGGGAAAAAGAAAAAAAAAAAGGCTTACCAAACTAGCAGACAACCACACCCGCCGAGTGTTCAAACCGTACTGACGTGACTGAAGCCGGCACGTTCCCTCCACCCCCCCACCCCTCCCCCAATTTCTCCGTCCCTCCATAGTTGTTTCCTCCACCTCCCTTCCTCCACTAGTTCCTTTCTTCCTCCTCCCTCCTTTCCTCCATCCCTCTTCTCTCTCTTCTTTCTACCTTTTTCCTCCTTGTCTTCCTCCATCCCTCTACCTATTCTTCCTCCCTGAATAGCAACTTCCTTCACCCCCCCTCCAGCCCTCTTGCCTCCTCCCTCCTCTCCTACCCTCCATCTCCTCCTTCCATTCTCTCTCTCTCTCTTGCTTTTTAGAATATTCGAAAATTCCTACCTGTCTGTCTATTGCCAGACGCCTTAATCCCGTAAGGGGTGGCCACAAACAAGTCGCCTCCATGTCGCTCTGTCCCCCGCCATTTCACTGCCTTGCTCCCAGCTCATACCCCCCCTCTCATATACCTCTCCACTCCATCCATCCATCTCATCCTTGGCCTCCCCCTCCCTCTCCCCCTTCCACCTCACTCACAAACACTCTCCTCGTCAGTCTCTCATTCTCCATTCTCTCCACATGGCCAAACCAATTTAATTCATTCTCCATTCTCTCCACATGGCCAAACCAATTTAATGTGTTCTTCCTAACGCTTCCTATCACATCCACATCCACACAACAATGCTCCTTCACTTCCTCATTTGTCAGTCTCTCTCCATGTGACTCCACATGCTCCTCTCAACTCATTTCCAACAGGGTCCAAGCTTCACTTCCATATGTTAGAGCTGGTATCACAATATTGTCATGTAGCAGCTTTTTCACTACCATGCTCACTTGCCTGTTTTTTATCACTGCTTTCAAGGAACCAGCAACCTTTCTTCCGCAGCTGCTGCACCCTTTCGAGCACTTCACCCTCCAGACTACCATCCTTACTCATCTCACTACCCAAGTACTTAAATGAACTCATTCTCCATATCTTCCCCATCCAATCTCACTGTACATTCACTGACCACTTCTCTCGAAGACCACCACTTTACTATTCCCTACATTCACCTTTAGATTCCGTTTCTTACACACTCTCCCGAATTCATCTACCAAGACTTGCAGCTCCCCTTCGTCTTCACTTAACACAGTATCATCTGCAAACAACAGTACAGGGAGTTTCCAAACACTGCCCTCTCTTATTGGGGCTGCTCCAACATCCACTGCCCTACCTTGCAACTCTTCTATAACCCCATCCATATACTGATTAAACAAATACGAAGACATGACACATCCTTGTTTCAATCCAACCTCCAAATGGAAAAATTCACTCAGTTCACCATACACACGCACTGAAGCCTTAGCACCCTCATACATATTCTTCACGGCCTTCAACAACTTCCCATCTACTCCATATATTCTTAATACTTTCCACAATCCTTGTCTATACACCCTGTCATATGCATTCTCCAAATCCATGAAGGCCGCATACAACTTCTTTCCCTTCTCTAGAAACTTTTCCACTAAGGATCTAAGAATGAATATCTGATTTACACAACCTCTTCCATTCCTAAAACCTCCCTGTTCTTCTCCAACTAATTCTTCTGTTATGTCCCTAACTCTGCCAATAAGTATCGTACCATATACTTTTCCTACTACACTAAGAAGGCAAAGGCCCCTATGATTACCACATACTTCTTTTCCCAGTTTCCTTTGTACAGGGGAATAATTATACCTGACCTCTGGGACTCTACCTTCCTCCCAGGCCAATCCGCACACCTTCCACATCCATTCTATTACTATCTCTCCCCCATACTTCAGCATTTCACCACACACTCCATCAATTCCTGGGGCTTTCCCTATTTTAACTTTCTTCATTGCTTCCACAACTTCCATCCTACTGATTTCTTCCTCTTTTCCCACGTCCCTCCTCCTCCCAGCGATCCCCAGCCACTTATACTTGCATTACTTTCATTCTCTATGTTCAACAGTTCATTAAAGTGTTCTCTCCACCTGTTCACTTTTTCTCCCTTCTCTACTAGTAATCTACCATTTTTATCTTTCACTCCCCAACTAACTTCTCTGGCACCCTGTCTAACTCTTTTTACCTCTTTCCAGAATATTTTTCTTACATTCCCTCCACTTCGCACTCAAATTCCTTCCAAATTCCTCATCCACTCTCTTCTTTCTCTTACTAACCTTTTCACCTCTCTACCGACTCTCAACTTCTTCGACGCCCCTATTCCTCATCCATTCACTATAAGCTATCTTCTTTTGTGCCATATGATAATGATTCTGTACGAAGTAATGATTCCAGCAATACTAAACCAGGCTTTGTTTTACCTGTTGCAGGTCGCTTTCTAGAGGTCCACACTGTGATTGCTTCCACCCAAGCTCAGTCTTCTCCGGCTCATCTTCAAGTCTACTTTGTCTTCTTTCTTCGCAGACTCAAATTCAATTAAAGACGGCTGAGAGAAACTGTAAAAACAGGTCTCTTTGCGATCTACACGCCTTCGATCACCCTTCCCTAGCTGGAGGTGGATTGGAGAGAAATGGATGATGGTTCTGTGTGATCATGTGACTAGAATTGGAAAGAAAACTATGAAATAAAATAAGAAATGTAATTTGTTTTAAAAATACAAAGAAGATGAGAAAAAGAATGAGAAGAACAAATTTAACGAAAATAATTGTGAAGGATTATTTAGAAATGAAGGTCGGACACGTGATGGGCGGGAGATTTGAATTCTGGCCACACGTTCGCCCAAAGTTCACTTTCGACCAATAGATCTCCCTCGATTGCTTTGATGTATTCTGCTACTTTGTTTCATCAGTTTAAATAACTTTTCCTCACAGCAGTTCTGTCGCAAATCAATAACAACGATGATCTATGGCCGTGTTTTTGGTGGCATAAGCATCTCATCCTCAATTCTTTATTCTACATTCGCAACTAAATACTGTCCTATTTACTATTTATAGGCTATCACCTGTGTCGACCTAGGTTGCATTAATAACATACAAAAGGATATTGAAAGTTACAAAAGAATATTGAGGTTGCTGAGAGGTGCTAGAGAACCTCGTATATTAATTTGATTTTCATTTTTTATTCCTGCCATCTGACTTATTTAGCTTGCAATAGAATTTTTGAACTGGATGGGTTAGTTAACATGAAAGGTCTTTCGTAAAATGAATAAAATCGTGTATTTTCACCAAGAATAAACTGTGATGTCCCCAACATTACCCTGTAGGCCTGATTCAATGGGTTAATAAAGAGAATACAAACCCCTGTCAGCAAGGTGTAGGTGGTCGAGGCTAGGCTACTGTAGTTCTGCATATCAGCCCTTTCAACTATAAGGGGTATCCTAAGATGAATAAAGCCATATTAACTGCCAGACTTTGTTCATAATTTATTCTGCACATTACACCTCAGTGATGTACTCCATGTCAATATTATAACCATATAAATAACATACAAGGGAATGTCATGGTGTTAAATGCAGAATAAATCGCTAAGGAAGAGATGTTATGCACCATTTAAAGTATGGTACAGTAGAGTCCTTAAGCTCAGTAAAAC
>JAGKTI010000714.1:22938-42015 GCA_018397915.1 Birgus latro | reverse complement strand
TCTCTCATATACCTCTCCACTCCATCTCTCCATCTCATCCTCGGCCTCCCCCTCCCTCTCGCCCCCTCCACCTCACTCACATACACTCTCCTCGTCAATCTTTCACTCTCCATCCTCTCCACATGCCCAAACCACCTTAACGTGTTTCTCCTAACGCTTCCCATCACGTCCTCAACCACACCACAACGCTCCTTCACTTCCTCATTTGTTAGTCTGTCTCTCCATGTGACTCCACATGCTCCTCTCAAATAACTAATTTCCACTGCTCTCACTCTTGACTTCTGTCCTTCCAACAGGGTCCAAGCATTTTATTACTAAAGATGATAAATAAGGGGCAGTGACAGTAACAGGTGGCGACCATCATCCACTCACTTGATGTAGTGCTACCTATAAGTCATATTTTGTGAATGTTATGCAACAACATAAAAGTCCCTTCAGTGTGATATCTAACACATTTTTTTTTTATTTGTTTTTCCTTCCTCTGTTGTTATTTAAAAAAAAAAAACTAGACAACTTTTTTTCTGTTTAGCAGCTGGCCTCTTTGGCTGAAAAGGGTAGAAACAGTTTTGAAAAATCCTTCCTGTATGATGACACTTTTCTTATTTTATTCTGGTACTTTTCTTATTTTATTCTGGATAATACCAAATGACTTAATCCACCATAAAAAGGAACTCTTTGATTCAAGGCATTAAGAAAATCATATGAATAACATTATGGTAATTTATAACATACTTCTGAAGGGAGTTTTAACCAAAAGTGTGCATCAAATTATGAGTGCACACAACCTGCAGCATTAAGAGCTAGATCACTCAAACAAATGCCAATTTGTTTTGTTCTGGCCTTGATTCTCAATGGCACATCCTGGCTTCCTATTAACAAAAAATTGGTGTGATATCAATGTTTGCTATTAAATAAACTGTTTACATGAGAAAATTACTTAACTTGTAAACAGCTTACTATCAAAGAAAATATAAAAAACAAAAAGTGTTTATCATCATCTCTTCTCTTGCTACCTCCTGGGAACCCCTATGAGGAGGGCCATGACAAAAATGTCTCCAAGCTATTATATTTTCACATTCCAAACACACACATGCACACACACATGCACTTGTAAAGTGAATTTTCTGGTTCAATAATTAAACGTTGTACAGGTTAAGTAATGAATTACTGTATGCTGATGATGACAATAATCTTGCAAGAGAAACTTGTAAATTGCAACTATATATAACATATAAAACCTACAAGAAATTTTGCACGCATCATTCTCATAAACCTGGGATCTTGTAACACAAATAAAAATGGACACCCTAAATGATGAAGTACTGTACTATTCTCCAGACATTATCAAGATATGTGCTTATTACAAAACAATGAAATACTCGTATAGTGAACATAAATTGGCAAAACCTTCCAATTTCCTGACCATTATAAAAGTGGCCAATCTCGTGCCTTGTTCCTTCCTAGGAATCCCTGACAGGATATGGCCATTACAAAACAGCCTCCAAACTCACTCTCACATCATTCTTGAATGTCATTTAAACTTAAACATGCAAGTCTATACTCACACTGCATTTTATTACTAAAGATGATAAATAAGGGGCAGTGACAGTAACAGGTGGTGACCATCATCCACTCACTTGATGTAGTGCTGCCTACTTCTTCCTTACCCTTTATTATTATTTTTCTGTGCCTGCCCTCTTCTCTTCCTGTTTCTCCCATCTTTCCTGTCACTTCTTATTGCTTTTCTTTCCTTTACAGGTGGCTTTACATTGAGTGACAAGCCAACTGGTTTCCTGTAAGCCAAGAAACCATTTACAACGCTGGGTGGTAACCATATAGCCAAACCATACGTGCTCCCTGCGTATCAACAAGTGGGTTGGTGGAGGGTTAGTGCCCCTCCCCGTAAAACAAATAACTCAGAGTCAAATGGCCACCCCTTACGGGATTATGGCGTCAGGCAATAGATAGATAGATAGATAGACAGTAACAGGATAAACTTACCCATCACTGGTCGTGGGCAAGCCAGGCAGCAGGGACCCACTGAGGCTCCCGCTCCAGCATATTAATGTCCTGTAGGAGCTGGTGGTAGGCACGATCCACATCCTGATTAATTATAATTAGGTCAAAGTAATGACCGTACTGCTCCTCCATTTCTCGCGCCTTCTCGATGGTTTCCTTCAACTCCTCATCCTACAAAACACAGAGAATTACATCATTTACACACAGTATTGTATTAACATAGGAGTTCAAATAAAATCTATATAATTATCACTGTACACACAAACATACACACACAAGAAAAAAAGGATCACACAGGAGAGTTCCAATGTCATCCTAAAATGATCACTAGCTCATGATGTGCCACAAAAATGAACCAGTTATCATCATAATGTACATATAATAAAAGTAACGACTATGAATGAGACAGGAAATGTCACAAGCAAGGGATACATGAGCTCCTTACTAAAAGAAAAAGGGGTGTGGGGGGGGGCTACCAACATGAGGGTGAACCTGTGGGCATCTTGCAATATTCAATGTCTGGGTTGTTAAACTCCATCACATAAACTGTGCACTGATACATTTTTATTTTTATTTATTATTTATTTTTTTTAATGCAAGGAAGAAGGAATCAAAGGCTCTCCAAGAAAAAACAAAAGCAAGATAGCAAAGAACCAAATTCAAGATCTGTTCATTTTGGGATGCCTAGACACACTGCATTTGAAAGACTGGAGATCACTGGCCGTAGGAAATACAGAGGCAGACAGTTCCACAGTTGACCTGTTGCATGCATGAAGGACTGAGAGTAACTGTTAACTCTTGCATTAGAGAGCTGGACAGAAAAGGGATGAGTGTTTGTTAGATGGGTTTCTATGCACCCACCCTAGTGGTGGAGCAATGTAAGCAGATAGTTCAGGGGAACAGTGACCATTAGTGTGGCGATAAAGAAGAGACAGAGATGCAACATTGTAGCGAAGAAACAGAGGTTGACAGCAGCCAGCAAGAGGGGGAGAGTTAATGAAACGAAAAGTCTTTGACTTCACCTTGTTGAGAAGAGCTCTATGCGGGGAACCTCCCGACAGATGAGAGTTTTACTCTACACAGGTAAATTTAGTTTTCTTGATTAGAAAATATCAGAAATATCTTTTTATGTGATATTCTAGGGTGATAAAAACCTACATGAAAGCAACTTAAATGGCAGAAAACTGCATGACACATCAAAATAAGGATGGCTTTGTATGGTAAGCATATATAGAAGAGTGAAGTATGGCTGCTGAAGAAGAAAAAGGGTAATATGAGAATAAAACTGAAGAAATGTATAAGATGCAAAGAGCATGGTATTTAACTTGATGGTCATATCCACTTTACTTCACAGGTGGCCTAAAGTGTAGCTATTTGTATATGGTATAAGTTGTGTGATGGAGATCAGAATTTTGAAGGCTTCAGTAATAAATGAATTATGTACTAAAATACACTTTCTTCCTTTTCCTACTTCTGAAGGAAACCTATCACTTTAAAACAATGAGAATATGGAATATGATGATGATGATGATATTCTAGCATCCATTAACCTATTTATTTAATGACTGTGACAATCTGACATCCATGCAAGCTTCACCATCTGCCAATACTTCCATGGGTATGATCAGTGGCGCGGACAGGATTTGTCCGAGGGAGGGGCCACCTGCCCTTCTCACTAGTCACCACATGTTAAAAATTATTCTGTGTTCGTCTTTCGTTCTAGTATGCGCATAACATTCATTGCCGGTACATCTTATTTTATTCAGCTGAATACTATATGTCTACATCGTATATCCACTGCTGAAAATCTATAACAAGGTAAAGTATCGTGAATGGACTAAAGAAAAAATATAGATGATAATGCGGGAATTTACAGGAATTAATATCGTGTATGATTTATATGTTCACACATGTACAGAGGTAACCAGAAGCTGTGATGACAACTGTAACAAAAGTTGAAAATATAAAACTATGCACATAAGCTGCATTCCTCTCTGAATGCAAGACTGCCGGTGAAAGAGCTATGGAAATGATTGTTGCAATGCCAACAACTTACCTTTGCAAGCAAGAGTTCTCTTCTTTCATAGTCATCATGTCAAAGCAATGGAATGCATTGTTGGATGTTGATCATTTGTTGCGTGGAGCACTGGAGAAGGATATCATCCCTCAGTTCCAGCTTTTATCAACCCATATGCTTAGTTCAAACTTGAACTGATAATTAACTTGAGCTAATTATTTTTCTTCATTAGATAAATAGCTTTTCAGCTTATAAACTAATTGGTTTCTAAGCTAATTGGTTAATTAGTTCAGGTTGATTTGTAGTTTCCTTACTTGTGGTGTACTGTTTGTCAATAACATTTACATTATATTAGAGTGTATGGATTGCTTCATTTACATGTTAGAGGTGTACAGCTCTGAAAATGACTGAATACCACTGCTATAAAATACTGTCACACCAATGTCTGAAGATTCATTGCTGAAAAAGTGCATCTGGCTGCATCATCAAAATTACATGTCATCTCAAATCACAATGGCAACACACATTTCTGCGAGCCTATTAAGGAGATAGTTTTCAACTATCTCCGCCTCTAGGGGTCTCTCTGTGATGAATAAAATCGTATGGTGTTAGCCAGACCCCCAGAGTAAAATACTAAGTGAGTCTACGTGGCTGAGAGGGTAAAGGAGATAGTTTTTTACCCGTAAGGCCAAAAATGACCTAAACAATATTGCGTTTTACTCATTTCTCAGCAGATATGATTATGAAAGTCCAGAAAAAGGCCAAATATATCCTCTAACTGTCAATGCGCCCAACAAGGTTGGTGGAAGTGGAAACTGAACTAAAAACGGGACCCAGTGTAGCATGAAATACTGACTCCTTTTGCGTTCACTGCGTGTGTGCCGCGCATATGCCGTCGGCTGCCAGATACATACCAGACGTATGATTCATTCACTCTCTAACTCTGGGGAGAGAGAAAACACGTAGCTGGCTATTTCATCTCTCAGCGAATTCGGACTAAGCGATTTCACCCACGATAATCTCGACTAATTTATATTACTAAGCCCCATCATTTTTATCATTTTAGAATCTTCATCTCATGTTTAGTCTCTTTCTTTTCTCTGTTGCAAAGTATGATAGATGTTATTGTACATGTGGATTTGTGCCAATATTGCAATTATTGGTGCCTCTAACCCCATGTGGAGTATAAATTTTATGAAGAACAGGATATTGGATAATGCAATCAATGTAAATGTAATTGATGATGCCCAAATACAAGCCTAATTCACCGCTGAAACATGGAACTCTATGAAATAATATCACTGATACTTCCATGTCATTTCCACGAACGGGCGGAAACAGTGATTGTTGCCCATGATGCTAGGTGCTTTTTGGAATTTCAACCTCAGAGTCAAAGGGGGGCCATGGCATCATTGCCCCCCCCCAGGTTGTGCCACTGGGTGTGATGTACAAATTGGATTTATGGTATGAAGGAAATGGTTAGAAGTACCTAAGAATAATTCTGGATTTTGAGAAGAATTATTAAAACTAGCTGTATAATAAGATGATGTAATTCCACCAGAGGCATAAAATAGTTTGTCACTTAGCCTACCCATCAAAGTCCTGGACTATGATAGTCTACCCTCAGGCCCCCACACCTTGCATGGGGTATTATGGGACTGCTGTTGTTATTACAAAGAACGCAGAAAGGTGCTGTAATAGATATCAGCATTTACTGAACGGGTGCCGATAAGGAGCCAACACATGGTGGTGCTGTGCATCCTGAGTGGAACTTGGGAGCCACTCTCCCACATATTTTCTGCACTTCACTAGGAAGAAGGACCCTGGTTCAACTCTAGTGAAGCTTTGTCTACTGCAAGGGGGTGACAGATCCCTACATGGTGTACGTATTATACTGTACCAGTAGCAGAAGCAGTTGTTTACCCGTAATCAACAGGTCTGCCTGGCCAGTTGGGCCAGGATTAAGCAACAACAACAACATAATAGGTAATAAATTTGCAACAATGGTAAAATGTACATAGGGGAATCTGGGACAGCAGATGGGAATGCTGATAAGTTATGGAAGTATTCCAATTCGTGGGGAAAACTGGAGACATTAAGACAGTACTGTCCAAACACATCAAATAAATCATACATAATGAATCTCAATTTTTGTGTGCTATATGCTGGTGTGAGGAATACAGATATTCTGGCTGCTTTGTGAAATCATCAATCAATCATACAACCAGTTGACATAAAAAGCTGAAACTGTGATGTATGAAAATGGTTATGAGAAACAGAAAAAGATAAAGAGTAGCCAAGGATAGCAATGACAGAGTCATCCCAGCAACACAAGAGAATTAAGAAGCATTACACTGTACATGGACCACCCTGTATATTGTTTTCCTCTTTGAAGACTCTAATATGCTTGCATGTGTCGGCCTTGGTCAACCTAATGGTGGCTCTCCAAGCTGCTCAATCTCTGACAGCTTCCCTATTTAGTCCTCTCACCCTGAGGATAGACTCAATGACCTCATCCTAGGTCTTTGTCAGTCTACTTCTTACTACCCTACCCACAGCATTAACTCTTCTCACTTTCTGCATCCATTTATCATCCCTCATCCTCTCCACATGCCCAGACCATCTCAATCTACCTCATCACAACACCAATACACTCCAGTCCCATCCTACCTCTCAATTCTTCCATTGTAAATCTAGTCCCCCCAGGCCTTGCACTCAAGGACGCACTGCACATCCACCTAATCATTGCCATATCTGCACGTTTGAGCCTACAAATATCCTCTTCCTTTACTGCCGAGGTCACACTACCATACAGCATTAAACTCCTAACACATACTACATACAAAGATCCCTTAGCACAGAGGAGGAGCCCTCTTAGTGTCAGGAGAGGAAAAAGCCCCCTGAGCTTCTTCAAACCACTCTTCACTCTAGTCACCTCCAGCACATAACATGTCTCCCAAATGAAAAACTCTTCCACACACTCAAGAGACTCACCGGCAAGCTCAATACAGTACTTTCATGCCTGGCAATATCCACATGCTCTCTCCAACACACAGCACACAAGAAATCAACATTATCTCGCAATCTACCTCTAATACCACTACATCTCTTATGCACTCACTTATCACAAACACTGCACAAGATGGAATTACTTCCCACGTCCTTGTGACAAAAATGCACATAGCACTCTCCCCCTTCTTTGACAGTACCCCCCAGCCCTAGATACCATCACTTTTGTTTATTCTTAAGCCCTTGTGCTCCATACCATCTCTCCACTTCCTAAATCTTTCCTCCACCTCCCTTTCATTCTCTGCAACAGTATATATAGAGTATTAAATTTATACACACAGTAGGTAACTACAGAAGTTGACTTAATGTTTGGGAAATGGAGTGGGAAATGCCACCCCTTTTCTATCTATCTATATACCTAGGCTGCTTCCCCCAAAGAAAAGGAGGTAGCCGAGACAGGACGACACACTCCAAATTTACTCATCCACACACACACACACATATTCATTCGCATCTTAACTACCCCTTTTACTGACAGAAAATGCACTACTAGACTAATACTGTTCAGGGATGGGGAAGAAAAGTTACCAAGTACAGAAAGTACATAGTATGTGCAAACCAGTTTCTAAGGTACATACATTTATATATACAAGAGGTAACTCAAGGAGTTGAGTTAATGATGGGGATATGAACTGAAAATGCCACCATTTTTAAAGACTGAAAATGCACTACTACTACTGCTGAAGGATCGGAACGAGAGTAACAGAAGAGAGAATGGACTTTATGAAAGAATTCGGTTAACAGTCACTGGATGAATGCCAAATATTGGAGATGAGAAATTGTACCACAGGTGATGTAAAAGTAAAAGATCAAGAAAATGCAGCAGGGAGGACTAGGTGACTTACAGTAAGTCTTAAGTCATCACATTGTGCTGCCTCCTTAAAAAAAAAAAAAAAAAAAAAAAAAAAGGCCCTGAACATAAAAGATAGGCAGACAGACAAAAAAATCATTCACGTCTACAGTTCTTCTACAATTTATGGAAAGCCTGTTGCATTTCATAACTGTCACTTTACAAATATCACACTATATCTTTATTTCATATCATCTTAACGACAAATTTTCAGCTAACCTTGATTGGCTCCCCTAGCCTCTGTTTCTTCTGCCTCAGCTTCTCCAGGGAGGGTGGTGCCACAAATACTACAAAAGGCTTGAGATCTGAGCTCTTGAGGATTTTCAAAGAAAGAGGGTGGAGATTTAAGACGCAGATCTTTCCAGACTTCACCACTTCCCGAATGGCTGTAATGCTTGTCCCATAATATGCTTTCTCATATTCTCCATGCTCAACAAATTTTCGCTCCATGATGCCTCGCTCAAACTCTGCTCTGCTGATGAAGTGGTAGTCTTGCCCGTCTAGTTCATTTTCTCGCCGCTCTCGCGATGTATCTGGGAAAGAGATTCAATAAGAGTAAAGAAATATATTGATGGGCAATATAGTTTTTTTTTTTTTTTAATACAGAAAATTCATATTACACCCATCCAGAACTGACAAAAGTATCAAAGCGATTCTCTACAACTGACACCCCATCCATTTGTCATTTTTGAGGGCTCCAACATGCTTGCATGTGTGGCCTTGGTCGCCTAATGGCGGGGCTCTCCATGCTGCTCGATCTTTGGCAGCCTCCCTGTTCAATTCCTTAACCCTGAGGTCACACTTAATGACCTCATCCCATGTCTTCTTGGTCTACCCCTCCCCTCTCCTCCCCAAATATTAACACTTCTCACCCTCTGCACCCAATTATCATCACCCATCATCTCCATATGTCCAAACCACCTCAGCCTACCTCTCCTCGTCACAACACCAATACACTCCAGTCCCATCCTACCTCTCAACTCTTCCATTGTGAACCCAGCCCCCCCAGGCCTTGCACACAGGGACACACCGCACATCCACCTAATCATTGTCATTTCTGCACGTTTAACCCGCCGAGTCCCAGCGGCGTACGGTGTACGTTGCTACTTTTTTCCGCGGACAGACCCAACGACGTACATCGTACATCACAAAATTGCAAGGCCCATTGTGTGCACATTTTTCTACATTCGCAGGTGATTTTTGGTAGGCATATGTGGGAGACCTTCCTCTGCCTGCTGTCAAGCGGGGATACTGCCTGGCCCCTCCTAACCCCCCCTCCCCCCCACACTGGGCAATTCACCTGTTAGCAGCAACCTAACCAGTAAAGGTATGTTGCCCCACGGTCTCTCTAATGATGAAATTCATGGTGAAAACGTGATTCCTGAGGTGGAGGACAAAGAAACAAAGAAGCTAGAGGTAGAAACAAACAGAAGTGATGAGGTGGTAATGTCATAAAGGAAGGTGCCATATACTGGGGTTTTGGGTAAGTGAACAATACTTATAAACACCTATATTACTGTGTGAAAACCATTATAGACTTTTATTACACATAAATTCGTACCAAATAAATGAAATAAATACGTAATTTAACGTGGCTTGAATTAGTCAACCCTTCCATAGTTCGTTTTCTTAGCTAGGTACCCTGAAAAAGAAGGAAAACGTAAGGTTGAGTGACACCTGTATCAACATTTTTTTACCTCAGGATCGCGATTTCACTATGAATTTTTTATGTTTCTCACCAAAAGCGAAGGTTTCAGCCAAAAAACAAAAAGTCGAAAATCGGTCGGGATCTGGGGGTAGGCTGGGTAAAAAATCGGTCGGGACTCAGCGGGTTAAGCCTGTGAATATCCTCTTCCTTTACTGCCCAGGTCTCACTACCATACAGTATCACACTTCTAACACATGCTGCATACAAAGACCCCTTAGCACATAAGGAGAGTCCTCTCAATGTCAGGAGAGGCAACAGCTCCCTGAACTTCTTCCAACCACTTCTCACCCTAGCAACCGAGCTAGCTCCAGCCCCACCTCCGGCACATAACATGTCTCCCAAATAACAAAATTCTTCCACAAACTCAAGAGACTCACCAGCAAGTTCAATCCTTTCACGCCTAACAATCTCCACCTGCTCTCCCCGACACGCCGCACACATAAAATCAGCATTATCTCTTGTGCACCCATTTATTACAAATGCCGAACAAGATGGAATTACTTCCCACACCTTTGTGGCAAACTGCACACGGCCACTCTCCCTCTCCTCTGATTGTACCGCCACCAACACTAGATTTTATCAGTTTTGTTTTATCTGCATTTACCAGTGGTGGGCAGCACAAACGAAAAAGGACCTTGTGCAAGCGAAATGCGCAATCCACAGTTCACTACCTTGCGCAAGTGCAAAGTGCGCAATCTGACTAATATTTAGCTTGCGCAATGTCACAGAGCGCAAGCACAAACCATTTGCATAAACTCGTGGGAATTACTGTAAAATATTGAGATATTTACCTAAATTAGCATACTTACTTACTTTTATTTATTATTGTTATTTTCCAATATTTGTAACTTGCGCAAGTGTGCAATCTAATATTTAGCTTGAGCAATGTTTCAAAGTGCTAGTGCAAACCATTTGCATACATTTGTGGGAATTACTATAAAATATTGAGATATTTAAATAAATTAGCATACTTACTTTTGTTTATTATTATTCTATCTATTGCCAGACGTCTTACTCCTGTAAGGGGTGGCCATTGGCCACAACAAATCGCCTCCATGTCACCCTGTCCCCCGCCATTTCATTACCCTGCTCCCAGCTCACACACCCCCTCTCTCATATACCTCTCCACTCCATCCCTCCATCTCATCCTTGCCCTCCCCCTCCCCCACATACACTCTCCTCATTACTCTCCATCCTCTCCATATGGCCAAAACACCTTAATGTGTTTCTCTTAACACTTCCTATCACATCCACATCCACACCACAACGATCCTTCACTTCATCTGTCAGTCTGTCTCGACATGCTCCTCTCAAATAACTAATTTATTTCCACTCTCTCGGTCACTTGAATTTCACACTCTGCATCTGGCTGGCAAGACTGGACAGTACAGCCGGTACTCCTGGTACTGGGGGGCATCCATTACTGACAAATTACTTCACACAAAGTAAATAAGGCGGTAGAACCGGAGCAATGCGTTGTTAACTCATGGAAGTTCATATAGACGGGTTAGCGAAGCGGAGAGTGACAGGGAAACAAAGGCTGTGATGCTGCCAGTTTTACTTTTATCTGCATTTTCTCAAGACGTTTTATTTAATAATTTAATATAGATATACAACAGCATCTGCAATTCCTTGCAAAAATCATTAAAACATATTACTTAAATCAAATATCTGCAGCCTAATAAATTACTAGGCTGTGGATATTTAAATAATATGTTTTAATGACTTTTGTAAGAAATTCCATATGCTACTCTTAATACGGTAAATAATGTATTTTTAATTGGTTATCCTTTATTAATAATAATAATTAAAAAAGAAACATTAAAATACGTTATCTCTGTTGAAGCATTTTAAGAAATGGTACTAAGTACTACCCTCCTGCCTCCCCCCAACTATCCAGCCCTCGCGATCCGCCCGAGCGTCCCACATTCCTTGTCCAGCCATGTGGGCAGCTCCCAAGACCACGTGTCCTGTGGATTGCGCAGTGTGTAATCCACAGGACAGGTGCGCAAGGCAGATGCACAAGCGCAAATTCATTTATGCAAGCGCAACTAAATTTGCGCTTGTGCACCTGCCTTTTCATGTGCAAAAGCGCAATATTGCACATGGTCTCGTGCGGTGCGCAATGTGCAAACGATATTCACTGAAGCGCAAGGGTGCGCAACTGCGCTTTGCGTAAGTACTTGCGCACCTGTCCAGGACTGGCATTTACCCTTAAGCCCTTATGCCTCATACCATCTCTCCATTTCTTAAATCTTTCCTCTGCCTCCTTTTCATTCTCTGCAATCAACACCAAATCATCAGCATACATCTCCCACGGGAGTCCATCTCTGAAGTCATGTGAGAGGGCTTCAAGTACCATGATAAACAACAAGGGACTCAAAACTGACCCCTGATGTACACCAACATTCACAGAAAACTCATCACTCAAAACTCCATTCACTCTTACCTGGGTGCAAGCACCCACGTACATGGCCATAACCACCCTAACCAGCCACTCTTCCAACCCTAGCTTTCTCATTGCCCACTTCACCACCTCTCTAGGGACTCCGTCAAAGGCCTTTTCCAAATTAACAAAAACAAAATGCAATTCCCTTTTCTTTTCAATATATTTTTCCTGAAGCTGTCGAACAATGAAATGGCATCAGCGGTCCCCCTGCCTGGCATAAACCCAAACTGCATCTTATCAATATTCACTCTTTCTCTAATCATACCATGTACAATATAGCTTACTGTATACTGTACTATAATACACTTTACCTTAGAATAACCATAACCACTGGCTCACATCTGCTGATGGCTTGATGAACTTTGCAGGACTCAGTTTGCTAAGTTATTTACTTTATGATCTGGCATACTCAGGTGCTATATGATCCTCTCACTAACCTTTTCAATCAGAGTACTTATATCTTAGTTTCAGTCTTGCTACCATCCATCCATCCATCCATTATCCAATCCTATGTCACCCCACGGAGAAGCGTAGGAGCCCAGGGCTAGGCAAGTTGGTCCTGACATGTAAGATGAGAGTGACCAGCCTCACTAATCCCTGAGTGGGATTACGTGAGCAATAAACCCCAACCATCCCTTGGATATAAACCTTCACCGGCTCAATCTGATTGGAGTGCCGTAATTACCCACTAAACCACCAGGCACCAAAATTTGGTTATATGGTTACCACCCAGCATAGTAAATGATTTCCTGGTGTACAGGAAACCATTTGGCTTGTAACTCAGTGTAGAGTCACCCACAGGCAGAAGGACGAGGAAAGAATGAAGGAAAGACGGAAGAGGGAGTGTAAAATCACCTGTAGGCAGAAGGACAAGGAAAGAATGCAGGAAAGAAAGACAGAAGAGGATTGAAGGAAAGAAGGATGGAGGAGAGGAATGGGCAAACACTCGAGAGCAGCACTACATCGAGTGAGTGGATGGTGAGCGCCCCCACCTACCACTGTCTTGCTACCACAAGACTAATATTTGTCAAATTTGAATCAGACCTCAAGTTCTGTAAAGGTTAAATGGTATATCTAATTCCACCAGTTCAAAATGTCTAATCAATCAATTAAACAAATGTTACACATTCTTTTAATGAATCCCCATATTGATGGTGAGCATGGTACAGTTGTTTTTTATTGACTGGAAGCTAAACCATGGCCCAAAACCAGCTAACTGCTCCCCAACACCTTTTGGAAACTGTCTCAAAATAGATATAGTGGTAGGTGGTGGCGACCATCATCCACTCACTTGATGTAGTGCTGCCTACTTCTTCCTTAGCCTTTATCATTCTTTTTCTGTGCCTGCCCTCCTTTCTTCCTATTTCTCCTATATTTCCTGTCACTTCTTACTGCTTTTCTTTCCTTTACAGGTGGCATTACATTGAGTGACAAGCCAAATGGTTTCCTGTAAGCCAAGAAACCATTTACAACGCTGGGTGGTAACCATATAACCAAACCATACGTGCTCCCTACGTGTCAACAAGTGGGTTGGTGGAGGGTTAGTGCCCCTCCCCGTAAAATAAATAACTCAAAGTCAAATGGCCACCCCTTACGGGATTATGGTGTCTGGCAATAGATAGATAGATAGATAAATGTGTACTAAGATTTGGACTCTTGATGCTATATATTTGTGGTTAAATTGTTTCGTTTTTGAAGGCTCCAACATGCTTGCATGTGTCGGCCTTGGTCACCTAATGGCGGCTCTCCACACTGCTCGATCTCTGGCAGCCTCCCTATTCAGTCCCTTAACCCTTAAGTCACATTTAATGACCTCGTCCCACATCTTTCTCGGTCTACCCCTCCCAACCCCTCCCCCAGTATTAACACTTCTCATCCTCTGTACCCAATTATCAGCCCCCATCCTCTCCACATGTCCAAACCACCTCAGCCTACCTCTCCTCATCACAACACCAATACACTCCAGTCCCATCCTACCTCTCAACTCTTCTATCGTAAACCCAGCCCCCCCAGGCCTTGCACGCAGGGACGCACTGCACATCCACCTAATCATTGTCATTTCTGTACGTTTAAACCTGCAAATATCCTCTTCCTTTACTGCCCAGGTCTCACTACCATACAGCATCACACCCCTAACACATGCTGCATACAAAGACCCCTTAGCACGTAAGGAGAGTCCTCTCAATGTCAGGAGAGGCAACAGCTCCCTGAACTTCTTCCAACCACTTCTCACTCTAGCAACCGAGCTAACTCCAGCCCCACCTCCGGCACATAACATGTCTCCCAAATAACAAAACTCCTCCACACACTCAAGAGACTCACCTGCAAGTTCAACCCTCTCATGCCTAACAATCTCCACCTGCTCTCCCCGACACACCGCACACATGAAGTCAGCATCATCTCGCAGTCTACCTCTAATACCACTACATCTCTTGTGCACCCATCTATCACAAACACTGCACAAGTTAGAATTACTTCCCACACCCATGTGGCAAACTGCACATGGCCACTCTCCCTCTCCTCTGATTGTACTGCCACCAACCCTAGATATCATCACTTTTGTTTTATCTGCATTTACCCTTAAGCCCTTGTTTTTTTTTGTTTTTTTTTATGTGTCCGACTCTGGGCATTGGCTTTGCAGCCTGCTATCAAGGCCCAGCCGTCCTCCTGCACACCATACACCACTACATGTCACCACTTCGGCGCTAACACCCACCGTCCATATTGAATACATGCTAGGGCTGTCTCATACAGGACTGGTGTATTGGTATTAGCGGGGTTATTTTTACGACATGTCGGCGGGTCTTCTGGTAGATCAGTAAAGCCTGATTTAATGAAATTCAAATCCTTAAACTGTTCCCTGCACCAGCGAGGATTCGAACCTGGGTCCCTCAGGACTGCAAGCCAACTCTACCGATCGAGCTACCGCCTCCCCCCATACCAACTCTCCACTTCTTAAATCTTTCCTCAGCCTCCCCTTCATTCTCAGCAATCAACACCAAATCATCAGCATACAACATCTCCCATGGGAGTCCATCTCTCAAGTCACGTGAGAGGGCTTCAAGCACCATGATAAACAACAAGGGACTCAAAACTGCCCCCTGATGCACACCAACATTCACGGGAAACTCATCACTCAAAACTCCATTCACTCTTACCTGGGTGCGAGCACCCACGTACATGGCCATAACCACCCTAACCAGCAACTCTTCCAACCCTAGCTTTCTCATTGCCCACTTCACCACCTCTCTAGGGACTCTGTCAAAGGCCTTTTCCAAATCAACAAAATCAAAATACAATTCCCTTTTCTTGCCAATATATTTTTCCTGAAGCTGTCGAACAATGAATATGGCATCAGTGGTCCCCCTGCCTGGCATAAAACCAAACTGCATCTCATTGATATTCACTCTTTCTCTAATCATACCTTCTAGAACTCTCTCCATTACTTTCATTATCTGATCTAAGAGCTTTATACCTCTGTAATTTCCCTTTTCCAGGGCATCACCCTTCCCTTTGTACACATTTACAATTACACTCTTCAGCTAATCATCTGGGACCACACACTCATATATAATCATATTTATCAGGTCAGTGACTAACCTCACCCCAATATCTCCTGAGGCCTTCAACATTTCAGCAGTCAACCCAGACACACCTGTCGCCTTCCCCACCCACATCCTGCCTATTGCCTCACTCACAGTAGCAGCGTCAATCAAAGGCCAAGGCCCAAACACTGGATCAGATGGCTCCAAACCTTCCCTATCCCAATCAAACTCCTCATTCAACAACCGGCTATAATGCTCTCTCCATGCATCTTTAATATCCTCACTGTTTACCACTACCCTTCCTTCATCATTCTTCACACACTGCTCGCCTACAATGTCCCGATTATCCCTCTTCATCTGATTTGCCACCCTAAAAACCATATTTTTCCTTCCTTCATGATTTAGATTATCAAGTAAAAGTCTCTGTGACTCAGACTTCGCCCTGTATACCTCTCTTCTAGCCCTGCGCTTGGCAGCCAAGTACTCCTCCCTGTTACCACCCTTCTTCCATTCCCGAAAAAGCCTTCTTTTCTCCTTAACTGCAGCTTCTACACCCTCATCCCACCACCAAGTTACTTTATGTCTTGGTGGGCCTCTTGTCCAACCACATATTGCATCAGTAACTCTCAAGAGGTTGTTCTTAAGGGCTCTATACTGTTCATTAACGTCTCTATCTACGGCTTCCTGTTCAGCCACCACTCTCCTCATCTCACTATAAAAGGCATCCCTTACTGATTGGTTTCCCAGCTTCCATATTTTCCTCCTAGGTACATATGTCCTCCTTCTCATCACTCGTTCCTTAAGCACCATGTCACAAATCAACAGTTTGTGCTGCTGCACACACTCCTCGCTTCCTACAACTTTAACATCCCTCACTAATCTCCTATCAACCTCCTGACCAGAAAATAATCCATCTGACTACTATTTCCCCCGGACTCGTACGTAATCAATCTACTCACTCTTTTTCTAAAATGTATGTTGCACACAATCATGTCCATAGCCTCCCCAAACTCGAGTATTCTTTCCCCATCCGCATTCCTCACACCATATGCACATCCTCCATGGACTCCTTCATAACCTTGAGCTGCTTCACCAACATGACCATTTAAATCCCCTCCCAGAACCACTACCTCATCATCACCCATACCACTTACTACACGTATTAAATCATCCCAAAATCTATCCTTCTCTGCGTCATCCAATCCTACCTGTGGAGCATATGCTGATATAACTGAAATCATCACCCATCCGATCAAAATTTTCACTACTATTATCCTATCACTTACTCTCATGACATTCAAAACATTCATGTTTTCTGTTAAAGAGTGAAGATTATGCGGCACATTACCAAGCTTGTAGCCATATTTTACACTCTTGGTAGCACCTCCCAGATTAATGGTAGCCACCCATCTACTGCCCAATTTCAAAGCTGTATATAACTGTCTGGGGGTAACAACTGAATACGAAATATTTAACAAGAATGAAGGAATTAAATACATATACTTGGCAAGTTCTAAATCAGTGGTCACATGACAACCATAACATGTGCATAATTTCTCCTACACAGTCATTCCACCTGATATAAATCTATGGTGATGTCATATAATACTTTTCTAAGCATATCTGACATTAAAGGTTAACAAGTAATGAAGTATCTTTTTATACAGAGAATGTGTTTTTCCATTAATCAAAGGATTTTAACACTAAGTGACTACTGTACTACAGCTCTCTTGTGCTTCACTACTTCACCCTTACTGCTCAAAGATGGTAATGAGTATGCCATGGATCTCTAGAAGCATTTCATGGCTCTTTAAAACACATACACACACACACACACACAAACCCTGCCATAGGCCCTACCTCTTAACTGTGTTATATGGGACTGGGTATTACTACTGTAATGCAGTACAATATACCACCTAATATAAGTCAGTCTGTATTTTAATGCTGCTTTACTATTTGGGAATTGAAGAATAAAATATTCACAGCAATTGTAAAAAAAATAAATAAATAAATAAAATCCTTCACCCAGAGGAGTCTCTCCTCCTCTCTTGAGGAGGAGATTCTACAAGCTGAAGTGGTTAAACAGGCAGGAGTAAGAAACCTTCTCTCTCTGTACTAGTGTAAATGTGATAATCCTACTAGCCAGCACTTGTGTTGCAAATAGCCTCATACTCCTACAGCAATGATGCAGCAATCTTATCTGTGGGTTTACACCTTCTTCAAATTCATATTTCCAGAGAGTTCAAAGGGTCACACTCTGGGCCTCCTGATTCATACTGGTATATATGTGGGTAACCTGGCTTGGTTAATGGTGATGAATATCAAATTTAAACTTTGTCCATGATAGTTGTTCTGTCACATATGTCATCACCAAAAATTAAAAGAATTAAATATACATGAATGGACAAGACCTTCAAAAAATAAAAACACAAATGCAAAGGTACCAAGAAGATAATGATACATAATTCACTCACTTTCCCCATTAGTCTTTGTATTTTTACAATCAGATCAAGCATATCTGCCATTATCAATAATCAATAACACCCTGAACAACATTAGATCACAGTATCTCTCAATCCATCATCAACTAACTACACATTTAACAAGATTAGATTCATGGATTTTTTTTTTAATTACAGTGAAGCCTATAACTTGTAAGCCAGATGTTACTGTGCAATTCTAATGGTATGGATAATATTTATGAAGTACAGTGATTCACAATATTTATTTCACAATATCCTAATACTTGAGATTGGACTGAAGTTCACATCAAACACTCTTAAAACACATGTGAACATGATACTGACATAATAATAATTTGGTAGTTTCCTATCTTCATAGTGAATGCTTTCAGTCTGCTAGACTCTGCCTTAAAATAAACAGCACAAAGATATTCTATTACCAGGTATTCTTCAATGCCTCTAAGGGGTTACTATGGGGCTGGCTGAACCCCACTTATGCATGGACTGTGGACCAACATGTGGCTTACAACACAACATGTGGCTTACAACAGTGCCTTCTGAAGGTGATAATTATTAACTTACGTGGAATGGCAGCTGCAAATCGGTCTCTGTCTTCCATAAGTTTTTGTCTCAGCTCATGACGTCCAATGTTGGGTGGGCCGATGAGGACGATAGGGCGCTTGCAGTTGGCATGAGGATAGTACAATGCTACATCCTCATACGTCAAGATCTCTTCAGAATCAAAATCTGCCAATTACACAAAATCAGCAGGCTGCTTTTGCTTACAACAATTAACATTATACTACATGACATGAGCTTTTCTTCAAAGTAAAATAATGCATCATGTACCATTAGTGCTTTTATATGAAAGGTGTATACTTGATCTGGCAGCACACTGAATAAAATATAAGATAGATGACAAAATATATATATATATATATATATATATATATAC
>JAGKTI010000714.1:0-17986 GCA_018397915.1 Birgus latro | reverse complement strand
TATATATTTTTTTTACTAAAAACAGAAATTTACAGCACAAAATACTGGTCTGGCCAGCTGTTTTTCATAGATACAGATGCCCTTGCTTCACTTAGCACAGAGAAGGCAAGTCACAAGTTCACTTGAACAATTTCATTTTTGGTTACATTCAGACAGTCTACCTGGGTCTGCCGTCCCAAGGACTGTCATATCTAGAGGGTTAAATATGACAGATATACATGTACAGGGAAAAGATTTTCTATCTATCTATCTATTGCCAGAATCTCTAATCCCGTAAGGGGTGACCATGAACAAATCGCCTCCATGTTGCCCTGTCCCCCGCCATTTCATGCTCCCAGCTCACACCCCTTTCCCTCATATAACTCTCCACTCCATCCCTCTATCTCTTCCTTAGCCTCCCCCTCCCTTCCCCCCCTCCACCTCACTCACATACACTCTCCTCATCAGTCTCTCGCTCTCCATCCTCTCCACATGACCAAACCACCTCAAAGTGTTTCTCCTAATGCATCCTATCACATCCACATCCACACCACTTCCTCATTTGTCAGTCTGTCTCTCCATGTGACTCCACATGCTCCTCTCAAATCACTCATTCCATTGCCCTCACCCTTGACCTGTGTCCCTCCAACAAAATCCAAGCTTCACATCCATACGTTAGAGATGATATCACAATACTGTGAAAAGATTATCACTGCACTAAAATGTGCCCTTTAAAGCATTTATGGAAAACACTGAAGCTATGCTTGAATCTGCACTGGTTCAGTGCAATATTTCAAGGAGATAATGAAGCAAATATACAACCAATGCCTATCATCAGCTGAAAAATGAATGACAATTGAGGGCACTTGCTATAATATATATTTATGCAACTCTGAAGACTTCTGATGCAAAAGTATTCCAGTGTCACATACTAACTGTAAAACTACAGTAACATTTTGTGAGACATTTAATAACAAAAATCTACATCACTCAAAATACTATCCACCTTTAGGATAGTCTACTTGTGTAGTGTTCTTTCAAACATGCCTTAAGTTACTGTATCACCATAAATATTCAAATTTAATACACACTGTGTACAATTTATTGATCCAGCCTCTATCCCAAAAACAACTGTAACATATTCTAATGTTGTATAAAATCAGATGCCTCAACTTCATGGACAAGTTGTTACTTCTGGATGACTGACTGTAATTTCATTCAGGTAAGGAGTGATCTCTTGTCCTTGAAAGCTCAAACTTAAAAATTTTATTCTCTATCTCTGATCTCTTCAATTCAGGTTAAGTCTTTACTGTCTTGAATGTCAATTCCAAACTGCAACACTCCAGTCTTGAACTTTACATATTTCTTTATACCAAGCCAATTCTTGCTAGTACTACTGAGCATGAATCATAGCTCTCCTCCAGCCTACCCTCCTTTGAATCTCCCAAGTTTCATTCATCATCCAATCCTACGTTGCCCCATGAGGAGTTTCAATTCTCTTTAATTTCCCACAAACCATCCCTAATATCTCTGACCTGCAGGGAATGTACAAGTCCTCTTCAGGATCGTAGTCGAAGTGTGCCTTGACATGTATTGTCTGGTTGACAGGTGGGCGGGGTACAGGTGGTTGTACACTTGGTATGATGATGAAGGTAAGGGTCCCAGTCATGCCTGTAAAATAGAAAAGGTGAAATGCAGGACTGACACAGAACACCAAGACTAACGCCAAAGATCCAGTAAAATAATATATAGTTTTAGTTTTTCTTGCTACTGCCAGATGATTTTAACTCTGGGGAAACCATCAGCAGTAACAACATACATGTCCCTTAATTAAAGAAGTAAGGAATGCAGGATCAATATACAACACCAAGATTAACCCCTTCAATCCAGTGACAATTACTTTAGTTTTTATTTGTTACCATCAAATAATTTTATTAGCTTTGGGGGAAGTCATTTGCAGTGATGAGGTTACAAACAGTTGCCATTAACCCATTCACAGCTAGATATCTCAACATATACTAAATGCAACTGTCTGAAGGTAGCAATAATAAAATAAACTATAAATAATCAGATTCACTGAGTTCATACTATAAAATCAATCAACATCACAATAATGGTAAATAACACCTCATAAAGATGGCTTTACTTTGTAAAGTGTAACAAATACTACAAGCAATTCAATCTTTGTACATCAGTAGTCTGTATGAATGACTGAAGGCAATGCCAACACGTAAACCTGGAACTTACCAGCAAGCATGTCACAAATGTCATTGACACTCTTGCCTCTCACTTCCACACCATTAACTTCTAAAATTTCATCACCCTCATGGAGAAGGCCAGATTTCTCAGCAGCACCTCGCTTCACTATCCGCCCAATGATCACAGAATCACCCTCATTGCGGATTGTAGCACCCTAGGAAACATAATAATTTATAGCAATACAATACAAAAGTTGGCAGAATATGTAGATGTAGAACAGTTACAGCAAGTATCTACAAGGTTTTGTGAATACTAATTATATATATGCAAAACAAATAACAAAGCCCCATGAATCAGTATTACTGGAAACCGAATATCAAAATGGTAGATTACTAGTGGAGAAGGGAGAAAAAGTGAACAGATGGAGAGAACAGAGAACACTTTAATGAACTGTTGAACATAGAGAATGAAAGTAATGCAAGTATAAGTGGCTGGGGAATGGCAAGGAGAAGGAGGGTTGTGAGAAGAAAGGAAGAAATCATCAAGATGGAAGTGGTGGAAGCAATGAAGAAAGTTAAAATGGGGAAAGCCCCAGGAATTGATGGAGTGTGTGGTGAAATGCTGAAGCATGGGGGAGAGATAGTAACAGAATGGATGTGGAAGGTGTGCAGATTGGCCTGGGAGGAAGGTAGAGTCCCGGAGGATTGGAAGTCAGGTATAATTATTCCTCTGTACAAAAGGAAAAGGGGAAAAAGCAGTGTGTGATAATCATAGGGGTATTTGCCTTCTTAGTGTAACAGGAAAAGTATATGGTAGGATACTTATTGACAGAGTTAGGGAAATAACAGAGGAATTAGTTGGAGAAGAACAGGGAGGTTTTAGGAAGGGAAGAGGTAGTGTAGACCAGATATTCTTTCTTAGATCTTTAGTGGAAAAGTTTCTAGAGAAGGGAAAGAAGTTGTATGCGGCCTTCATGGACTTGGAGAAAGAATATGACAGGGTGGATAGACAACGATTGTGGAAAGTATTAAGAATATATGGAGTGGATGGGAAGTTGTTGAAGGCAGTGAAGAGTATGTATGAGGGTGCTAAAGCTGCAGTGCATGTGGATGGCAAACTGTTGTTGAAGGCAGTGAAGAGTATGTATGAGGGTGCTAAAGATGCGGTGTGTGTGGATGGCAAACTGAGTGAATCTTTCCATTTGAGGGTTGGATTGAAACAAGGATGTGTCATGTCTCCATGGTTGTTCAATCTGTACATGGATGGGGTTATAAATGAGATACAAGGTCGGGCAGTGGATGTTGGAGTGGCCTTAGTGGGAGAGGGCAGTGTTTGGAACTCCCTGTACTGTTGTTTGCAGATGATACTGTGTTGTTGAGTGAAGACGAAGGGAAGCTGCAAGGCTTGGTAGATGAGTTTGGGAGAGTGTGTAAGAAACAGAATTTAAAGGTGAATGTAGGGAAGAGTAAAGTGATGGTCTTTGAGAGAAGTGAAGCCAGTGAATGTACAGTGAGATTGGATGGAGAGGATATGGAGAATGTGAGTGCATTTAAGTACTTGGGTAGTGTGATGAGTAAGGATGGAAGTCTGGAGGGTGAAGTGCTTGAAAGCGTGCAACAGGGAAGGAAGGTTGCTGGTTCATTAACAGCAGTGATAAGAAACAGGGAAGTGAGCATGGAAGTGAAAAAGTTGTTACATGACAGTATTGTGATACCAACTCTAACATATGGAAGTGAAGCTTGGACCCTGTTGGAAGAGTGACAGCAGTGGAAATGAGTTATTTGAGAGGAGCATGTGGAGTCACATGGAGAGACAGACTAACAAATGAGGAAGTGAAGGAGCATTGCGGTGTGGATGTCGTGATAGGAAGTGTTAGGAGAAACAAGTTAAGATGGTTTGGGCATGTGGAAAGGATGGAGAGTGAAAGACTGACGAGGAGAGTGTATGTGAGTGAGGTGGAGGGGGAGGCCAAGAATGAGATGGAGGGATGGAGTGGAGAGGTATATGAGAGAGGGGGGTGTGAGTTGGGAGCGGGGTAGTGTAATGGCAGGGGACACAGCGACATAGAGGTGATTTGTTTGTGGCCACCCCGTGTGGGATTGAGGCATCTGGCAATAGATACAGATATAGAATATCATAATATAAACCCTGAATTCCCTTCTCTTATCTTGCTAAAATAATATCATGCAACCACTGGAAAAAAAAAAAAAATCAGTACACAATCTGTGCAATGCATACAGTCTTATGGCCTTGTGGCCTTACCAGGGGCTCATTTGTCTTGTCAATGCGGACAATTTTGACACTCTCTTCAGGGTAGTTTGTGACACGGTCCAACACAGCTTCCTCTGGCAATGTCCCTCCTCCAACAGGTAATGGCTCCCTTTCCGCAATTCGATCATGAGCATATAACAGCCCTTCTAATGAATATTTATTTAAAATGTCCAAAAGCTCGGCTGCTTCTGGTACAGAATATTCTTGAAGTTCCTGAAGGCTCTGTGGATTATAAGGAGAAGCGCATTATTTGATACTAAAATGACTCAAATTTCTGCTACAATACTGAAATACTGCATTACTGTATATCTATGTAATTATTTTGAATATTACTGCAGTTGGTGGTAGAGGGGGGTGCTCACCATTCACTCACTCATTGTAAAGCTGTTTTGGGTGTCTGCCCTTTCCATTCTTCCTTCTTTCCTCTTCTGTCTTTCCTTCATTCTGCCTATGGGTAACTTTACACTACTACTTCTGTCTTTCTTTCCTTCAATCTTTCCTTTTTCTTCTGCCTATGGGTGACTCTACACTGAGTGACAAGCCAAATGGTTTCCTGTACACCAGGACACCAATTACTAAGCTGGGTGGTAACCATATAACCAAATTATGGCACCTAGCGGTTTAGTGGGTAATTAAGACACTCCAATCAGATACAGCCTGTGCAGGTTTATATCCAAGGGGTTTATTGCTCCCATTATGCCACTCAGGGATGAGTGAGGCTGGTCCCTCTCATCTTATATGTCAGGACCAACTTGCCTAGTATGGGGCTCTTGTGTTCCTCATGGGGCAACATAGGATTGGAAGATAGATTGATGGATGGATGGATGGATGGAATGCTTTAAGCCATACCAAATGACATATGGATTTGAGACTGGACAAAGATGCTGCCACAGACTGTGTAATATGGAAAGCTGTCCTCTAGTTAACAGGGCTGACATATACACACACAAAAAAAAAAATAAATACAAATAAAAAATAAATAAATAAATGGTTTTATGCCTGGTATCCCCGAAGGGCTAAGGCATTGCCCCTGGGTAGAGGACTTTTGTACTGGAGCGTGTAGCATTTTATGACCGGATGCCCTTCCTGATGTCTACCAATGACCCTTGGGTGGATTCGATCCTCCGACCCTTTGGTCAGAGCGAAGCGCTCTAACCCACTGAGCCACAGCTGCTACATGTGAATGTACAAAGTCTTTCAAAAGGAAACAAACTTTATTTTACGCAGTTTCAGGGATGGAGGCCAAATGAACTGATGGCCTATACTGTACTTGCATTAAAATGTGACAATTAAAGTACTGTTAGAAGTCTGTACTGTTCAGACTGTTAATCAATTGTCTATTACCTCTGCCAACAATTCCTGAGCATTGTCAGTGATAGGTGTGGGGGGTCGGTTGAGGCACCACGTCTCCTGCACCTTATTATGGACTGCCAGCACCTTCTGGAACTCTGGGTTGGTTAGCAGCTGTGCCACCAGAGTCATGTCCTCGCTGATACGGTGTCCATTGGACTTAAGTACAGTTTGGATCCGCTGCAGAGACTGAATCAGTTCGTTTATCCCTGCAAAATTAGGAGTTTTTAAGATCAGCTGTTGAGAGTGCGTATTTCAATATGTACTGTACATTTCATAACACTTTGTGATCAGAAAACTAGTATTTCATTACTGCTCAGTAAATATCAAAGTTAACATGGTCAGCATTAAAGCAAGACTACTGGATAAGCTTACTGTACATACCTATTACTTTACTGGGGGTATCAGCACTTGGTTTTGCCTCTGCTGCAGCTTGTGACTCCTCCACAGCGAAAGCCTCATTGACCACCCCTGAGGGTATGGGCTTGTTGGCCAGTTGCTGTAATTTTTGGGATGAGCGTAAGGATGTCCTCAACATTGCCTCTTGTTCTTCACGCTCTCGCCTTTGTTTCAGTTCCTCCTGTAAGAAAAAATATTAAAATATCTGCAGACTACTGTATTTTTACTATTGTCCTTTTGTTAAAACACAAGTAAATGAACCTGTATATAGCACACACATATGATAAAGTACAGCTTACAATATTAAGTTACAAGTCACAAAAACTACCAAACTACTGTAAATGAAGACAACAGAACACAAGCAAATAGCAGAATGCATCACAAATACACTGCTGCTAATATGAAATTGTAGGAAAACTATGGGTCACATTAACCTGAATAAAATTTTTCAAATCTCAGGTTTTCACTTTTGACCTCAAAAGAGAAAAAATAAAAAATGTTTACTGAATGTGTCAGTGAAATGTTCTACTGGACTTCTAGGTCACAGTTACAATACTCTGATATCTTATGATAATCTGAATACTGGAAAACTGTAAGTTATACAGTTTCCACTGGCCTTATTCCAACATTTTTAAAGCTATTGTTCAGAGTAACTCATTACCATGTTTAACAAACTTGTCAGTACAAGTACAGGTATTTTCTTTCAGCTAAAAGAAGGTCACTAGTGACTCCTCAGACTGATAGGGTCAGAAAAAATCTCCACTGGTCATTACAAACTGGGGCAGTCTTTCTGAAGTTGAAAGCAACAGTCTAGTATTAGTCCTAATAAAATCAACAAGATGTCTTAGGCCAAGAATTGCTGACACTGCTTCAAATGCCAATTAAAAAAGAAAAGAAAAAAAAAGGGCATTTGCTAATGAAACACATGAAAAAGACATCCCTGGCATGAGACAATTAACCACTTCAACCCGCCGAAATTCATCATACTGTATCCTGGATAATGTCAGACAATTTTACCACCCTTAGGAGACCCTCAAACTTAAATGGTTAAGCTGGGTACCCTATCCACTTTATTATGATGTTCCTAAAGCAATGCTTCAACAAAACAAAGTAAATTATCCAACACTACAGTATCATACCATTCCCTCTTATTGCTCCTAAAAAACGTACCTCATATTTCTTTACTCTGTTCATTTCTTCTTGTGTTGATGGATGCTGCATCAATCCCTCTGGTGGTGGCGGTGGTGGTAACTGAGGTGACTGTTGGTCTGGTACACGTGGTGGAGGAGTTTGTTTGGGTAAAGTACCATTTTGTGGTGTGACACTCCCTGACGAGGACCCTCCCCTTCTACTGCTCTTGCTACTGTTATTGTTGTTGTTGTGGATAGGAGTGATAGTTTGGCCCTGAGGCTTAGGAGGTGGATACCTGTAATGATGATGAAGTACAGTCATTAAATGATGTTCATATACAGTGCATTAATCACCATACAAAAGGACAGTTCTTCGCTGCTTCGATTATCAACTTTCAGGAAGACATTATCGACACTCGATCAAAGACAAACATCCTTAAACAGCGCAACATTTTCTTCGCTATGTACTTCTAAACATGAAATGTGTATCACTGCTTTCTTTTAAGTAAATTAATTTGAGGAGGAAAATATGGAAGCTGGGAAACCAATCAGTAAGAGTTGCCTTTTACAGTGAGATGAGGAGAGTGGTGGCTGAACAGGAAGCCGTAGATAGAGACGTTAATGAACAGTATAGAGCCCTTAAGAACAACCTCTTGAGAGTTACCGATACAATATGCAGTTGGACAAGAGGCCCACCAAGACATAAAGTAACTTGGTGGTGGGATGAGGGTGTAGAAGCTGCAGTTAAGGAGAAGAGAAGGCTTTTCCGGGAATGGAAGAATGGTGGCAACAGGGAGGAGTACTTGGCTGCCAAGCGCAGGGCTAGAAGAGAGGTATACAGGGCGAAGTCTGTCACAGAGACTTTTACTTGATAATCTAAATCATGGAGAAAGGAAAGATATGATTTTTAGGGTGGCAAATCAGGTGAAGAGGGATAATCGGGACATTGTAGGTGAGCAGTGTGTGAAGAATGATGATGGAAGGGTGGTGGTGAGCAGTGAGGATATTAAAGATGCATGGAGAAAGCATTATAGCCGATTGTTGAATGAGGAGTTTGATTGGGATGGAGAAGGTTTGGAGCCCGCTGATCCAGTGTTTGGCCCTTGGCCTTTGATTGACGCTGCTACTGTGAGTGAGGCAATAGGCAGGATGCGGATGGGAAAGGCGGCAGGTGTGTCTGGGTTGACTGCCGAAATGTTGAAGGCCTCAGGAGATACTGGGGTGAGTTTAGTCACTGACCTGATAAATAGGATTATACATGAGCGTGTTGTCCCAGATGATTCGCTGAGGAGTGTAATTGTAAATGTGTACAAGGGAAAGGGTGATGCCCTGGAAAGGGGAAATTACAGAGGTATAAAGCTCTTAGATCAGATAATGAAAGTAATGGAGAGAGTTCTAGAAGGTATGATTAGAGAAAGAGTGAATATCGGTGAGATGCAGTTTGGGTTTATGCCAGGCAGGGGGACCACTGATGCCATATTCATTGTTCGACAGCTTCAGGAAAAATATATTGGAAAGAAAATGGAATTGTATTTTGTTTTTGTTGATTTGGAAAAGGCCTTTGACAGAGTCCCTAGAGAGGTGGTGAAGTGGGCAATGAGAAAGCTAGGGTGGAAGAGTGCCTGGTTAGGGTGGTTATGGCCATGTACATGGGTGCTCGCACCCAGGTAAGACTGAATAGAGTTTTGAGTGATGAGTTTTCCGTGAATGTTGGTGTGCATCAGGGGTCAGATTTGAGTCCCTTGTTGTTTATCATGGTGCTTGAAGCCCTCTCACGTGACTTCAGAGATAGACTCCCATGGGAGATGTTGTATGCTGATGATTTGGTGTTGAATGCGGAGAATGAAAAGGAGGCGGAGGAAAGATTTAAGAAGTGGAGAGATGGTATGGGGCACAAGGGCGTGAGGGTGAATGCAGATAAAACAAAAGTGATGATATCTAGGGTTGGTGGCGGTACAATCAGAAAAGAGGGAGAGTGGCCATGTGCAGTTTGCCACAAGGGTGTGGGAAGCAATTCCATCTTGTGTAGTGTTTGTGATAAGTGGGTGCACAAGAGATGTAGTGGTATTTAGAGGTAGACTGCGAGATGATGCTGATTTTATGTGTGCGGCGTGTCGGGGAGAGCAGGTGGAGATTGTTAGGCGTGAGAGGGTTGAACTTGCAGGTGAGTCTCTTGAGTGTGTAGAGGAGTTTCGTTATTTGGGAGACATGTTATGTGCCGGAGGTGGGGCTGGGGTTAGCTCGGTTGCTAGGGTGAGAAGTGGTTGGAAGAAGTTCAGGGAGCTGTTGCCTCTCCTGACATTGAGAGGACTCTCCTTACGTGCTAAGGGATCTTTGTATACCGCTAGTGTTAGGAGTGTGATGCTGTTTGGTAGTGAGACCTGGGCAGTAAAGGAAGAGGATATTCGCAGGTTTAAACGTACAGAAATGACAATGATTAGGTGGATGTGCAGTGTGTCCCTGCGTGCAAGGCCTGGGGGGGGCTGGGTTTACGATGGAAGAGTTGAGAGGTAGGATGGGACTGGAGTGTATTGGTGTTGTGATGAGGAGATGTAGGCTGAGGTGGTTTGGACATGTGGAGAGGATGGGGGATGATAATTGGGTACAGAGGGTGAGAGGTGTTAATATTGGGGGAGGGGTTGGGAGGGGTAGACCGAGAAAGATGTGGGACGAGGTCATTAAGTGTGACTTAAGGGTTAAGGGACTGGACAGGGAGGCTGCCAGGGATCGAGCAGCGTGGAGAGCCGCCATTAAGTGACCAAGGCCGACGCATGCAAGCATGTTGGAGCCTTCAAAAACGAAAACGAAAATGAAAAACTGATGCTCACACGTGATAAGCGTTTGCTTATCATTCGTAACATTATTATTCCTTCCTCACTGTACAGTAAAAACATACAGGCCTACTTCTGAACACTGCCAGCAAAATAATGAAGGTAGCATCTCACTTCTGGGCTAATATTAGTTTCCTTTTCTCCTATAATCAGCAGACTTCTAAACAATATTAGGCTAAATAAGGAGGGACTGATACTAGGTACCAAAAGCTACTGAGGTTACTGTTAGGTAAAACTGACCAAAGAATATGGTTACAATTCATTATCTAATTCAGCTCACAGTATTTCTCTCTACAAACTTCTTGTGATGGTAGCCAGGGCTGGGGGCGTTACTGTCAAAGAAGAGGGGGAGTGGCCATGTGTGATTTGCCACAAAGGTATGGGAAGTAGTTCCATCATGTGCAGTGTTTGTGATAAGTGGGTGTATAAGAGATGTAGTGGCATTAGAGATTGACTTTGAGATAACGCTGATTTCACGTGTACTGTGTGTCGGGGAAAGCATGTGGAGATTACCAGGTGTGAAAGGATTGAACTTGCTGGTGAGTCTCTTGAGTGTGTGGAAGAGTTTTATTATTTGGAAGACATATGTGCTGGACGTGGGGCTGGAGCTAGCTCTGTGGCTAGAGTGGGGAGTGGTTGGAAGAAGTTCAGGGGGCTGTTTCCTCTCCTGACACTGAGAGGGCTCTCCCTCTGCCAAGGGATCTTTATATGTGGCATGTGTTAGGAGTGTAATCCTGTATGGCGGTGAGACTTCGGCAGTAAAGGAAGAGCATATTCATGGGCTCAAACGTACGGAAATGGCAATGATTAGGTGGATGTGCACTGCGTTCCTGAGTGAGAGGCCTGGGGGGGTGGGGGGCTAGGTTTACGATGGAAGACTTGAAAGGTAGGATGGGACTGGAGTGTATTGGTGTTGTGATTAGGTGTAGATTGAGATGGTTTGGGCATGGGAAGAGGATGGGAGGATAACAACTGGGTGCAGAAAGTGAGAAGTGTTAATGTTGGGGGTAGGATAGCATGGATAGACTAAAAAAAGGCCTGGAATCAGATCATTCAGTGTGACCTCACAGGGATAAGGGATTAAATAGGGAAGCTGCCAGAGATCAAGCAGCATGGAGAGCTGTCATTTGTTGACCAAGGCCGACACATACCTTGTATAAGCATGTTGGAGCCTTAAAAAATGAAATGAAATGAAACAAACGAAACGAATATTATAAAGAATATCAACCACTTAACCCGATCACCACTTATCCAGCAGACCCACTTAACCTGATCACTACTTATCCAGTAGACCCAATTAACGTGATCACTACTTATTCAGTAGCCAAGCATGTTACGCTCCACAACAAACCATCATGAACACAAAACTTTCCTAACAGAGCTCAGCAGGGCTCCATTCTGCCACTCTTTTCATTCTAAACATGCATGAGATTCCTACATCCCAACTGCTCACATACACTGCCTCATATGTGACATTACCAAAACACCCTCACACCATTTTGCAGACACAGCCTGGACACTGCAACAAGATTACCTCAATACACTTGAGGCATGGGGTAAAGACAACAGGCTGATGATCACTCCAACAAATCCACTGCCATACTCATCACTAACAGTAAGTATAAGTACAGGTATTCCCTTGACATTGCATTTAATGTATCTGTGCCACACACTGAGATCTCTTGAGTGACACTGACACTGGATCCACCTTCAAGAAGAGTGAGGTGTAAACACTGGGGGTAATGATGCAAGGGGCAAACCAAAAGAGACTTTGGATGAGGCAAAGGCGTGTGACCTCAGGGATAAGGGACTAAAATAGGGAGGCAGAGTAAACAGTTGCCATTAAGTGATCAAAGCCAACACATGCAAGCATGTTCGAACCATTATAAGCAAACAAATAAAATCATGAAGTGCTGGACCCCCAGACTCAATGCACGAAGGACACTTGCAGGGAGAGATTTCAGGCAAAAAACAGAAAGACTTTTCCAACTCTACAACAATACATTAAATCTGTGATGTCCTGTACCTCCCTAGCATAGGCCCCCATCCTATTTAACACCCACTACATCTTGTAGACCATTCAGCTCAATGCACTATGCATCATCACTGGCTGCACCAAAACCACACCCACAGCTAACTTACACTTTGAAACCAAAGTCCTTCCTATCAGAGAATATTTTGATATGAGGGGCACATAGTTCTATATGGTAGCCTGTATCAATTCACAGCACCCCTGACATTACATGGAAGAGTCAAACAACACAACCACACACACAAAGCAATCACCACATAAACATTATTAGATCCTCTTTGACAACATCCCACTTCCAAACATTCCTACGCTAGCAATGAAAAGACACCTACATACTTTACTTACTTCATGTGCAGGGCAATACATCTTGATCAGAACACTCTACAGTACTACAATCTCCCCTTTGACAACATAAAACAGTACATGCCACACTATGACACAAGAACATCATTGGTATGGGAAATGTATGGGACAAACCCACAGGGTCAGTTGCTTACCTGCAGTTGACTAGTCTGTTCAGCCAGGCAGACCAAGGTTAAGTAACAACATCGATAGTTTTTTTTTCTTGCTCCTACTTGGCTACATGTATTTTATTCTGTTTACAAATGCTTGTAGCACACAAGGATTTGAAAACTCTGATTCACAGTGTTAAAAACTTCCACAGATGCTCAACATTACCGATGTCAACAACTAGTAAAGGACAGGTTCTCCACTCCTGACTGAGGACTCCATTTGCAAAGCTAGGGAATGCAAATACTGTTCTACACGGTTTCAATTTGCATGATTCTTCATTATTTTTCTGTTTTTCATGCTTGTTAATATGTGAATGACAAGGTATTTTTCAAGAAGTAAGATGCACAAAAACCAAAATACTATACCTTCCTATTACTCTCATACATACTGAAAGTCTCAAAGGTTATCTGCATTCCATACATCAAACTATTTCAAGGTATTCACAGTATTTCTGTTTTCCTGCTATACTCACCTCCACAATTTCTTCAGGAATCTGTCCATTTGTTTATCTATCCTCTCATGTCATTCAACTGGGATACCTGAAGTAACCTGCTTATACTCTCGATCGTACTTCACTAATTTATGATAGTGTCCCTTCCTTCCCACCCTTCCCCCTAAGTTCCGTATTTACTGACAGGCTTCACGTTTCAAGCAATAAGATGATACTTTATTATTATTATTCGACTGCATGGACCTCTTTATAAGAGACATTCTATGGGATGGAGATACCTTGGAAATTACTGAACAAGTATTTGGATTTATAGTTATTGCTCGAAGCTTGATACTTGACTGGTGGCTAAAAATGAAACTGGGGTGGGGGTGGGGTGAGAGAACGTCAACACTTAAGTTTGAAAACTACTATGCTGTTATGCAATTCTCTCTCTCTCTCTCTCTCTCTCTCTCTCTCTCTCTCACACACACACACACACACATACACACACTTAAGGCACAATAGGGGTTAATACTACCCTTACACTATTTCGAACGTCATAACCTAACAAGAGCTTGCAAACTAATCAATATTACTTTGGCAAACAGCATTCTCGCTTCATCAGCTTGAAGTTCCACACGTGTAATGGTATTCCTGGATGAGACTGCGCGCCCTTGCAACAGCTTTCAGTACTTTTGCAATTCTCCTTCCTTGTTACACCACTTCCTTTAATTTTTCAATCAATATTTCCAACCCTGCATAAACTCCTCACATTCTCCATCGTCAAATAGCTCTCACTCAAACACTATATAGCTCTTTCAAACAACACGATCTACTAAATTTTGTATCAGCATGACCCTCAAAATATTTATAATACTCTGGCACCAAAATCCTAATAAGGCAAAGCAATCTGCGAGAGGCTTTTCAGAATTTTACAAAACACTCAAAGATGTTCAGCAAAACGACTAGTGTTCCTCAATTTTTATTTTTTTAGTATAACGTACTTCGATGTTTTATGATCTGGATGAATATAACTATGAATACACACACACACACACACACACACACACACAATGAACACTTTCCCACAAACCGCGTAGATGCTGACCTTGGTGGTGTCTTGGTTCTGGCCACAAATGACTCGGGGACGTCGACGGCCATCTCGCGGTGGCCGGGGTCGAACTCCACCATGCTGATCATGTTGTCGTGGCCGATTTCTGGTGCTGAGATGACGGTGGGCTGGTGATGGTCTCTGCCCTTGCGGGAGTGGCGGGGGGTGCTGCTGCCACCACTCTTGCGGCGCGGCGTACCCCTCCCCACCTCACCACTCCCGCTGCTGCCGCCCGACTTACGCGAGCTGCAAACATGAAGGCAATGTATTAGAAACGCCATCATACCCTACCCATATAGCAAAGTTAAACATATAATTAAAGGTAGTATCAAAGATTAACTTACAGGACATACGATCGAAGACACACACACACACACATACACACACACACATTAATCATCTAAGTGTATACAGCTGGACGCCTTTTTCCCGCGCACAACTCCATGTCACCCTGTCCACCATCAGGGTATCTCTCCAACTTTTCCCTCACTCACATACTTCTCTCTCTCTCTCTCTCTCTCGTCCACATACACTCTCCTAGTCAATCTCTATTCTCTCCACATGGCGAAATCACCAAAAGGTACCACAGAAAGTGTGTATTTTCAAACATTTATCGACGGCAATTTTAAGGCTTTGTCCACACCTAGGGAACGAAAACAACAAGCAGTAATGAACAGATATAATGCACACACACACACACACACACACACACACACACACACACAAAATGGACGAACATACAGAAATATGATACCCTGGTTGCCGCCCACCTCTGACTGTAGGGAGCATGTTCACACTAGCGTTTGACCGAATTCGTATAAGTGTGGACTTTGATTCACTCTTATTAAAGATTTCATTGCCATCACATTACAACATTAATATCTTCCATGCTAAATTTTGTCCTTTAGTAATCATGCATGCAAACCTTAAAAAAATTAAAAAAAAAAACTAGAGAACGTGGTTACCATATATACTGTATGGATAGTACATCCCACATGGACGGGAAAAACTATATACCCACAATAAATAAATCTAGTGACCAAAATAACACGAAACATCCGACATGAAGTAATACTTTATGCTCCACACACAAAAAACGAGCCTTATGATAAAAAAAAAAAAAACAAGCACTTCACTCCAGCATCCTGAGCAAACACGTGACCTACAAAACCAAGTAACACTAACCCTGTCATGAACTTGAGCATCGTGCAGTATTTCAGGCGCACTTTCAAGTACAAGGAACGTCCATCTGAATGACGAGGCTCAGTAACGCTTGACACATTTCGCCGTCACTCTCCACGACACTGACACTCAAGTCCGAGGTGAAGCTGTCCAAGTACTTCACCATGACTTAACCGTTGTCAAACAGATAACACTCATGCTTCATGGTTACATACGGGTGAAGAGCACTCTGCACGCACGGTACGATGAACGGACGAAATTGACGCTGTAAAGATTAGTGTCCTCGGTCCCACTTTAGCATTACTGTGATTTCTGTGGACTTTTCAGGTGAACTTGCGATAAATATTTTCTTACGCTTGTCTATAAAGCAGTTGGACTTTGTGTGTGGAGACAGTAGATGTTCGTTTCAAGCCTGTTTCTGTTCTCTCTTCTGCAATGAAGAGTGAGGATTAGAATATACCTGAAGTACAATAAGTTAATGCGAAGACCAGCAACGAAAAACTAATCTCCTTGCTAAGCTACCCACGAAATGAACACACACACACACACACACACACACACACACACACACACACACACACATTACCAGTGGCGGTACACTATTACACAGTATCGTCTCTGAAGTCAATCTGTTATCTTATCTCAACGTTAAGGAATGCCAGATTACTCAGCTATAAGGTGATATCATTCACTGTCTATGAACAACCACGAGCAAGAACGAGAGTTAATAAAAGTGCTATATACTGTACATACACACACGAATGAGAGATAACAGACAGTCAAAGACAATCAGAGTACTCCTATTTACAAGACGACATTCTGAGTGCACCAAACTCTCAATTTAAATGCAAAGTAATCCACAAGCGGGAAAATTGGTGGTACTGTCTACGTGATATTGGATAACTTTTTTTTTTAAGTTCATTTAGGCTATGACCAAATGATTTGATTGATGGGATGGAATTTAAGAAGTTATGAAGGCTATAATAATAATACCTCCGATTTTGAACGTCTCCCCAAAGGTTTGGTAAAATCGATTGACCGTTGCACGAATAATAATGTCGTTGTTGTGAGGAATCGTTTCCAATCTTTACTACACAGTGTATAAATCCATCGCAAATTCCAAGTTACATCGCCCATGAGAGAGAGAGAGAGAGAGAGGGGGGGGGGGGGATAAAGAACTAGCAGGTGAATATTCCAAGCCATGGGCCCCACTTTTTCTTTTCACCAATTCTTCGAAAGTCTGGGTAAAATTCATAATCTTTCTTAGGATGCACAAGGAATGGAGACTACACGATCCTTCCCAGTTTCTTATTCTTCCTGCAAAAATAAATCTTATACTTCGTGACATTTCTTCCTTAGCGATTTACTTAGCAACTTACATCTTAACACTATATTCCATATTATACACAGCCTTTTAATATCGTTAGTTTTCGTCAATAACATACCGTACATAGGAGTGCTAATGTGTTGTGCTAAATAAATCACTAAAGAAAACCGCTTAGAATACGAGCCTCAATCCTGGTTCATCCTACAGAAAAACATCCACAATTCAGCACACCACCGCTAACAGCTAACCATGCTCTGTTCACTTTAACTAGGCGTAAAACTGCCATCTCTCGATCCTGAATGTTGAGCTGTAACAATAGATTATAAGTACAATATGATGCTAGTCATGAAGAAGTGCTAGGGGAAGAGATGCAGGGGCGTAGTACTGTCTTGTTCTGCTACTGAGCAACGGAAAATAAGCTGCAAAAGGAAGAAAATCTCCGCAAAGTTAAAGTGAATGAACTATATGCACTGCAAGGCAAAGGGTACCCGTGAGAAGAGAAAGTACCGCTGGCCAAGTTTTTGACGGGAGTCAGCAGGGCGTAACAACTCTCCTCTCTACTCTTATTTATCACTCTCCTACTTCAACAACTCTTATTTCTACTGTTCTTTATCACTCTCCTGCGTTAACAACTCTCCTTTCTACTCTTCTTTACCACTCTCCCACGGTACACCATGAGCCGAACTCTCCATGGCATAGGGAATCTTGATGGGACGATGACTTTCAGTAATTCCTGTAACTTTCGTGTTTTCCAGCTCCTATTTCAAGTTCCTTTCTACCCCATCAACTGGTGACAAATGATGATGATGATGATGATGATGATGATAATGATGATGATGATGATAATGATGATGATAATGATGATGATGATACTAAAATAATAATAATAATACCGAAAAAGACGATAACGCAATCACTGTTCTTACACACACTGCACTTTCGCACATTTTCCTCATTTTATCAGCCTCCCTCCCGTCCCTTCAACATTCCGGATAAGCGGTGGCCCCGATGCCTTATCACTGCACCGGTACAGGCGACAGGTATGTGACTGATAACACTACTACCTGGACTAATACTCACTCTACGGTACGCGTGTAATTAAACCTTTCACTGCAATCGCATATTCTCAATCGTATTTTTGCTATATTCACGGGTTATATCAAGGACAACGGGGGGAAGTTTTTTTTTCGGGGGAAGGGGGGTTTTAAGGGGGGATTTGGGGGGGACTTTTT
>JAGKTI010000713.1:97921-117339 GCA_018397915.1 Birgus latro | reverse complement strand
CACCACCTCTCTAGGGACTCTGTCAAAGGCCTTTTCCAAATCAACAAAAACAAAATACAATTCCCTTTTCTTGCCAATATATTTTTCCTGAAGCTGTCGAACAATGAATATGGCATCAGTGGTCCCCCTGCCTGGCATAAACCCAAACTGCATCTCATTGATATTCACTCTTTCTCTAATCATACCTTCTAGAACTCTCTCCATTACTTTCATTATCTGATCTAAGAGCTTTATACCTCTGTAATTTCCCCTTTCCAGGGCATCACCCTTCCCTTTGTACACATTTACAATTACACTCTTCAGCCAATCATCTGGGACAACACACTCATATATAATCATATTTATCAGGTCAGTGACTAACCTCACCCCAATATCTCCTGAGGCCTTCAACATTTCGGCAGTCAACCCAGACACACCTGCCGCCTTCCCCACCCGCATCCTGCCTATTGCCTCACTCACAGTAGCAGCGTCAATCAAAGGCCAAGGCCCAAACACTGGATCACCTGGCTCCAAACCTTCCCTATCCCAATCAAACTCCTCATTCAACAACCGGCTATAATGCTCTCTCCATGCATCTTTAATATCCTCACTGTTAACCACTACCCTTCCTTCATCATTCTTCACACACTGCTCGCCTACAATGTCCCGATTATCTCTCTTCATCTGATTTGCCATATACCTAATAATAATAATAATAACCTTGGTGAGACCTTGGTGTGATGCTCAGCGAGACCTTGGCGAGACTCATGCAGTTGTCCAAGCACAGGCGCATAACAACAGTCAGAGTATAACGTTGGAAGTGTGAGCAAGGTTAACTGCCTTTACTGAATGATAATGGTGTTGACAACAGAAAAGAGTGTGTTCCTGGTGAAGCATGTTTCATAACGGTGATAAATACACATACGACATTCAGCAAAAGTTTGCAAATCAATTTCCTGATGCACAAGTTCTCCACCATAATGCAATGCAAAATATGATATACAAGTTTCGTGAAATGGGCAGTGTGCAAGATGTCCCCCGATCTGGTAGGCCCTCTACTTCAGAGGAAACAGTTCTCGACATCCACGCCAGGATGCTCCTGGGTCCAAGTAAGTCTGTGAGATGTTTATCCCAACAGACCCACATATCAAAAAGTAGAACTCACAGGATTCTGAGGATGAAGTTTAAATTGCATCCATGCCGGGTGTCAGTAGTGCATTAGCTGAAGCGGACAGATAACCAGGTCTGTGTCATTTACCGCACCTAGTTGCAGAACTTCCTTATGGAGGAAGGTGAGGAAATCCTTGCTATAACCTTCTTTACAGCTGAAGCATGGTTCCTTCTTTCCGGGTACAGGAACAGCCAAAACGGTCATCTGCAGAGCAGTGAAAATCCCCATGAATTTAAGGAAATGCCTCTCCATGATCATAAAGTCAGGTTGTGGTGTACCATAAATCACATGTGCATAATTAGGCTCATTTTCTTCAGTGACACCATAAACGCAGAACATTACTGCACTGACAGTCTTGAACCATTCCTAGGCCACCTCACTCAGTGTGAAATTGAAGATGCCTGGTTCCAGCAGGATGGTGCAACTGCACACACGGCTTCCTCATCACTCCAGTTTTTAGAGGAGATCTTTAGCAACTGCTTAATCTTGTGAGGCCTTTAGCAACTGCTTAATCTTGTGAGGAATCTGGCCTGCTCATTATCCTGATCTGACTCCTCCAGACTATTGTCTGCGGGGTGCACTGAAAGGAACGGTCTATGAGAACAATCCGCACTCAGTTGATGAGCTGAAGGCAGCAATCGCCACCCACATTCAACAGATCACACCGGACACTCTATAGGCCCGTCGGGAATGTTTCCAACACCTGCTGTAGGAAGAACTGCAATGTGTAAGTGGTACTTTCCTGCACTGTACTTTTTGGGGCACACAGTATAAATATCTATCAATCTATCTATACATATATATGGCTATTAATTGTGTGTGGAGTACAAAACTGCATCTGTGGCTGTGACATCAACTAAACTCTACAGCTTCTGTCATTGCACCTATCTGTACATATATATGGCTATTAATTGTGTGTGCAGTACAAAACTGCACCTGTGGCTGTGACATCAACTAAACTCTACAGCTTCTGTCATCGCACCTCTTTCAAGATCATGATGTCTCTAGAAAAGCAGTCTTAAGTTGCCTCTTCAACAAAATGAGAGAAGTAAGTTATCTCACAGATAAGGACACATTGTATATCCTCATTGCAACATATAAAAATGACTGCTCAGAGGAATGAACTTTGGAGAGCATGAATTGGTCTCAGTCAGTGACTAGTTTACCATTAGTATAGTGGTGTGTTACATTTAGTTCTTGCCACCTCCAAATGATTTAATTCAGCTCAGGAAGGGATTAACGAAGGCTTGGCTATACAGTATCTAACTCCAACATCTCTCTTAAGGTGAGCAAAACTGTCTGGAGGTAGCAAGAATCAAATGCTGGATGTGAAGCAGTAGTAGCAGTAGTTGATGCCCTTCTCAGGCAGTTCACCATCTTCCTATCACTGGATAGGGAGGAAGCTGAGGGATGTTCACATGATCTGGCAGAGCCACAAGGTTATATCAGTGCCATCATATGAAGACGTCCCCTTCCAGCACCATACACTGGATTAAAGAGGTTCATGCACCAAGGTACTATGTCTGCCATCAGTTCAACTTTCTCTGCAGTCATCAGCACATTACACTTGCAAAGATCATGATCACTATCACCAAGCACCACAGTATCATCTGGACCTATTTTACATTGTCCATTCTTCACTATTCATCCTCTGCTTCACTCTCCTTTTGATAACTCTTATTTTGACTCTTTTGTGGCACCATCTACAGCAAGTATACACTGAGCAACCATATCACTGTGACATTCCCTTGTCTCACTTCAACACTGAACCACTCAGACACCCATCTACACCTTATATAAGCCTCACCATCATAAATGACTCAAATATGCAAAGCCTTCCATTACCCCCCCCCCCCCAATTAACCATATTTATATGGTTTTTCCAGAACCATAAATGGCAATAATATCTTATCTTCTCACATATGAAGTGCACATTCATTCCAGCCTTAATATCTTGGACCTACCTCATAAGCAATACTCGCCCACACATTTTTTTTTTCTTTTGCAGCGCTTATTTATAAGCGACGACACTACAAAACAAGCTAAATTATTTCTTGCTGTCCCCAAAGCAATATACTACAGATGGATGCCTGCTGATCTATCTAGGTTACACACTTCAGCTGGATGTGCCCCATAAGGTTGCAAGTCCTCGAGATGGTTATTCCTCACATAACACAGCACAGGGAAGAGTGACTGGTCCTCTCACCTTAAATGTCTGCAATAAGCATTTTAGCCCTAAGCCCCTGTGCTTCGACTGGGCAATACAGGACTGGATAATGGAGGGATGAACTTTCTTAATTTGATGCACTTTGCAAATACCTGTTGGACAGCATAATTCTACTGTCTATCAAACAGGGATGTACAATACAAATGATACAATGCAACACAGCGTGCGTCTCCAAACATACTTCATCTATCCGTTCTCATCCTTCTCCAGTTCTTCCACTTTCTCATCTTCCTTACCTAACTACAGCACCTCATAAATTCATTTGTCATAGTCATTCATCCTTTTTACTCTTCTATGCCTCCTCCTACTTTCAAACTCATGCATATATACCCTTTTCATCATTCCACTCTTTTCGCTTCCATCACCATCATCATCATCATCCTTACCCATATTCCCAACTAAAGAAGAGATAGGTTAACCTAAAGGAGTGAAGAACCCTATATAAGAATTAGGTTCCTCAAAAATGAATATTCATATTGAATCAGCAGAGTATATTACAGGAATAAGATTACCTTCTTTCCATGTTGAACAGAAGCCTGATTGGTAAGATGAGAAATCCTGTACTTTACGGAGAAACTTTCAAACCCATTCTTTAACAGAACATAGATGAGCATAACAGAATAAAAAGTCATCCTTTACATTTCATATATACATCCAACTTCTACTTACATGGCCTAAACTATATATACTGTACTTTTGATAATTCCCTGTCTGGTAAACTTAACTGTAATTTGCATATAAAAGTGCTATACGTCTTCATGGAAACGTCATAACCATAATACCATATTTTATCGGATCTCTCTTTGGATAAAGTGCTTGAATTTTCATACAGCTCAATTTGTGGGGTGATATACTGTAAATACCACTCCAGCTAATATGCCAACTATCACAGTGGTTTATGTTCCCACAGTGTGACCATAAAGACTGTTCATAAATACTCTATGAGGACTATCAGCAGGATGATCAGTTACATATTAAAAAAGTAACATTAAAACAAACAACATCCACAATATAATACTCACAGTCCTGGTGGAATGCTGAGGAACTGAGTAACCTAAGGAAAAATAAAATAAAGTGTCTGGTAACAAATGAGGATGCACACTACTGCAATAAGAAATGTTCCTCACAACATCTCACTTAAAACATGCAGATAATAACTCAGAACAATAAATAAACAGTAGAGGACAGAATGATGGAAGAATCTAGCAAGTTGCACAGCAGCCATATACCTCAGGATCTATAATGCAGGTCAAAAATAAATGCTTCCTGGTTTTAGAGTTATTCAGAATAATAATCACTTTGTGGTTCATGTAATCATAAGAATCTCTTCTATTGCTAGCTCTGGTTTACTGTTACTGAAAAAAAAATGAAAATAAATACAAATAAAAAGGCAACACATAATACTAGGCACAAGCATTCTACACCAGAGTCCGTCTGCTTTAAATCTTAGTTTTTCCATCACCACATCATATTATTCAGCACAGGGAAGATTTTGAACTAGAAGTGGCAGGTATTAGGGGGCTCTCCTACGCATAACAATATTGTCTGGTAGCATCAACAATAACCTACAAAATAGACATCCCCACATTAAAGGGGTTAAAGTTGAGGCTCTAAAACCACGGCTGCTGCTACCTTGTGCCTAAGTTTATTTATGTTAAAAAAATAATAATAAAATAAAAATTATATCAATAAGTGGGAAAAAAAATTGAAACATGAACACACATTCCTTAGAGATCTTAAGAGTTCACTGAAATGCAAGTGACTGCTGAAAAACATTGATGTTTTCTGGCTGACTGCATAACACGGGCCCTGCAAACCAAAAACGTGCTAGAATACTAAAAAAAAATCAGACACTGACTCACTGAATTCCACAGATGAAAGATAAAATTAACTGCACAGCAGCTCCAAAAAGTGAAACATTCACCGAGTTTTCAGTATAAATGTCGCTGCCATATTCCACATCATCTGCATACCGAGAATGCAGTACCATACAAACGTCACCAACAATTCAATAAGTCAGTTCTTGTGCTTCTTCCCTTTAAGGTGATCACCCACTGATCTCTTATACTGTATTTCACTATAGTTCCAAATGATAATCTGCCATTCAAGTTGTGAGCTCATTTTCACTCCTTATACTGTATATAATATATACATATTTCTTTCTTTGGTGTTTGTAAGTTACCTGTAAATTGCTATATTGAGCTGTTCTAAGTCATTTGATCTATATGAATGCAACAGGATCACTTCTTGCATTGTAACATCATCACTAAGTCTAATAATAAAGTCCCAACTGGGGATGTAGTGCTTAAGTCAACATAGGGCCATATTCCTGCTGACACAGAAGACTTCAAAGTACTTCTTCCTTGGGAATTCATTTTGCATATTACAGTTTAATATTCTCTTGCATGTTTCTTCTATCTTTTTAATACTGACATAGTCTGCACCAGTCACACACAAGAGGGCATTACAGTTCAATAGGAAAAATAAACTGGTGAGGAAGATGTAAAGCTCCTTAGCCAACAAGACTATGACACATACTGTGTTTGGGGCAGGAATACTGAAGGAGGCTGAGGCAGTGAGCAAATCTGATGCCTTTTGGGTGTCAAGAGAAGGCATAGATGGCAGTCACAGATGGCACTGGGAGTTGCATAACACCTGCTATGAGCAACAGAAACCTTAGGATGTTGGAGGTGGCTCAGACAGCAGTCAAGGATGGCACTGGGAGTCACAAGTACAGGTATCTCATGTTGTACACTCACAACACTTTACATCTAGTCCAAGGTGATAATCACAGACTATGTTGAGAATGCCTGATAAACATGAGTATCAGTCAGTACATTAAATTGGCACCCAACAGATGGACTTCCAAGTGTAAATGAAACTAGAATGATGCAATGACTGTTCAAAACCAGCATCCCCCAGACACAAACTATTGAAACTTGGTGAACTAGAATGGAGCGTAGCCAGGAGGGAATCTTAGCGGGTGAGTGGTGGCAATAAGAGAGGAGGCATGCACCCACCCCAGCCTAGCATATGCCTCCGTTAATTTTGCCTCATTGTCACGCGTCCACTTCTCCTCACATTGCCGGGCCAAGAGTCGTACTACCAGACCATCCAAGCCACGTACCCGGTAGTAGTTAACAAAGAATCCACACACCTGTCATAATAAAATTGATGATCAAGGTCTCGTGCAAAATTCACTCAAGAAAATTTTATGGCAATAATTAAATTCTTATGGTACAACTCTCTTTAATCCTGATCCTGTTTCACAGTAAAGAAAAGTTATAATACTGTCAACTGTATCATACATCTGTTCTTTACTGCATTACTGATTATGGTATAAAGTCACTAATTTCTCAATGAACAAACAGTACTTTGTATGATTATGGAAGGGTTTCTGTTAAGCAGGACCAAGCATGAAAATACAGGCATACCCCGGTTTAACGATGTTATTGGTTAGGTAAAAGCCCATCGTTAGGCGGGGTATCGTATATCGGGGTACTTTTAGCACGTAATGTGGAGAGTTTACCAGCCTAGGGTTTCCCCCCAAACCAAGCCCAAAACCCACCTAAATAAGCCCAAAAACATTAAAGCCAATCTAATGGCCTAACAGCTGTCAAGGAAGCTAAGCAAAGCCTAACACCTGTAAATAACTCACTAAAACCAACAAATATAATCTGAAAATCATCAAATATAAGTCTGGAAAAAGTCAAGCTTAGTAAACTGTACCCCAAAATGACAATGTTCACCCCACCTATTACTAAAACACATTAATCTAAGTAAAAACAGTTATAAATCAACCTAAACACACAATTTGTCTAAAATATCATCATAATCAGTATAAAAAAAAAAAAAAATCGTTAAACCAGGGTTTGGCCATCGTTAGGTGGGGTATGGTGGTATTTCTACTCCCACTGTTGTATAGCATCTAGGAGTATTGTATATCGAGGAATTACTGTATTGTACTGTACTTATAACTTTTACTGTATTATGCTAGTCAAGCCTTGGGCTCATACACTTCCTAGGGCATGGGTCAGGGAACTTTTTAGGGTATTGCCCAAAAATTTATCTGAGTAAAATGTGAGACTACGGTGTGGCATGAAAAGAAAAAGTCAAGAGTAAGAGCAGTGGAGATGGGACTACTGAGAAATGTATGTGGTGTACAGAGAGAGGATAGGATACGAAATAATGTGAATCATGAAAGATGCAGAGTTAGGAAGTCTGTGGACACCAGAATCGAAGAGTGTGTACTGAGATGGTTTGGTCATGTGGAGAGAATGGATGACAATAGAGTGGTGAAAAAGGTATATCTGAGAGAATCGGAAGGAGGGAGGAGATGAGGTATGTCAAGAAGAAGGTGGAGGGATTATGGTGGATAAGTGTGTAAGGATGAGAGGTATGGTAGTTGGTGAGGCTATGGGAGTGACAAGAGACAGATGAATTTTGTGCAGAGAAACACATAACCAGAGATTTGGCACCCCATTTTAAGGTGACAGCACTTGGACTCACTATCAGATAGGTATGTGTGAAGCTACAGAATGTGGTGAAAGCTTTTTTTGGCCTATCTGATGGAGCCAGGATTCTGTGGGTTTGGATGATGAGTGAATGGAAGAGTGGCCAATTGAATCAGGCAAACTTAGGCTGTCTGGATGTTGCTGCTCCTCACCCTGTCCTAGGGTAGGAAAGGTGGTCCAGATGATGATGATGATGAAAATGAAGTTGCCCCCAGATTTTAAAAAAATAAATTAATTAATTAAAAAAATAATAATAACAAAATAAAAACCCAAGTCTGTGTTTACATGTCAATACAGTAGTACAGCAGCTAAGCAACAAATATTGTATCATGATACATGATAAATGGTTTTACATCTTACTAAACATACATCATTTATGTGAAAAATCAGTACTATATGGCATAAATTACCTCTCATACAGCATGCATGAACCCCCAAATTTTTAGATTTATCTCGGGGTAATTTACCCCTGTTCCTAGACCCCTGTCTAGAGAGTAATATGGGATTGGCTGTTATCGTTACTATTCTTACCATATCTGCCTGTTTATAAACAGAAAAGCACTATTGCAAAAGTTTAGCTGGCATTTCACAACTGAAGAAAGAGATTCCAATCCTTTATACAGAATACAGATGAAAAACTCTGAAGCAGCTGAGAATCTAGGAATTTTGTAGGAATAAAAAAATTCTAATTTCCCTCTGACAAAAAAGTTATCGAGGCACCAAAAGAGATACACTTGATAAGCATAAATAAATAAAACAGGCAGTCAGGGGACAATCTGTAACTGTCCTGTGCTTGATATTCACTGTACATAACCCAATCGATTGTCGAGTTGTTGATGAAGCTGTACAACAGGGCAACTACATCCGTGCTGTGAGATGGTGTGAAGTCAAATAAGGAATTCTCAGTCAGCATTGATGTGCATCAAGGAACTGTGTTGAATTCAATGCTGTTTATCCTGGCAACTAAGGCACTGTCAGGAAAATTCATAGGTGGGCTACTGTGGGAGCTTTTACATGCTGATGATCTGGTTTTGACTGCTGAAGACATGCAGGACACAAGAGAGAAATTCAAGGAGTGGAGGGATGGAATGGAAGCAAGGAGATTGAAAGTTAAAATGGAGGGGATTAAGAATCTCCTACCAGTGTTTCAGAAGAATTACTCATACACAAAGCAACTCTTACAGTACTGAAAACAACATCGTAATGGCTTTGATCCAAACTTGTCTGTGCTACCACCTACTGTGTACAGGCATGCTACTCTGAAGTCCTAAAGCTCTTAATTCCCTAAAGGAATCATCACCATTTACTTTCTCTCCTGCTTAAACTTCTTCAATCTACATAACAGTGAGGCCAAACAATCTCCAACAAACCTCACCTTAGAGTCTGAAGGCTCCACAAACTTCATGATATCCGAAGCTATGTTGTCAATCTGTTGGAGTGCTTCAGGGGTGTGTTCAGCTGGTGTAAGAGCCAGCAAGTCAGCACAATGGGCAGAACCTTGCCGAGCCAATGCCTCCAACAGGATGTTACGTTGCTTGTCCATCTGGAGGAAGAAATTTTAGTGTGCGGGTGAGGAGTCAATGGGCATTTGTGTGGGTACACTATGCTTCATCCTGCTTTCCAGAAAGTGGAAAATCCAGAAGACTGAAATGAATGACTGAAATCTTAATCTAATTCTCTATTTTAGTAGGCTTTTGCATTTACTACTTTACTTTGGTGGTAGGAGATAGTGACCATCATCCACTCACTTGAAGTAGTGCTGTCTACTACATCCCTTACCTCTATCAGTCTGTCTCTGTGTCTACCCTCCTCTCTTCTTATTTCTCCCATTCTTTGCTGCCACTTTTGATTAGTCTTATTTCCATTTCATGTGGGTTTACACTGACAGACAAGTTGAATGGCTTCCTGTAACCCATTTGCAATGCTGGATGGTAACCATATTCATGGAACTGAATAAAGGGGTGATGTGAAGTCTGCTATGGTGCCCCTCGTAAGTGAGTGGAGCAATGCAAATGAGGTGTCCATCCAGGAACCAAATCTCCATACTTCTCCTCACATCTCATAACAGTGAGGCACTGTCAACCGCAAGGGAACATCGGTTCACTACACGGGACAGCCCCTTGTCTGTGGTTGATGGGGCTGCTTGGTCTAACACACCACGCCTGATCAACAACAACTACTTTGATTTTGTGGCACTGCCAATACTTTCATACTAATGGAACTCTTCAGAAAGGAGGCACTGTATTCTGCAAAAACTAACACATAATAATAACAATACTGTAATATGGTAATAATAACACAGTGGGAAAGGAGGTCTGGATGATGCTGATGGTGATGATGATGACGATCATGATGATGGTAAGTGGTAGGTGGGGGTGCTCACCATCCACTCACTTGATGTAGTGCTGCTCTCGGATGCATGCCCTTTCCTCTCTTCCTTTTTTCTTTTCTTCCTTCCCCTTCTGTATTTCTTTCCTTCATTCTTTCCTCTTCCCTCTATCTACAGGTGACTCTACACTGAGTACAAGCCAAATAATATCCTGTACACAAGGAAACCATTTACTAGGCTGGGTGGTAACCATTTAACCAAATTATGGGACCTGGTAGTTTAGTGGGTAATTAAGGCACTCCAATCAGATTGAGCCGGTGCATCTTTACACCCAAGTGATGGTTGGGGTTTATTGCTCACATAATGCTGCTCAGGGATGAGTGAGGCTGGTCACTCATCTGAACTCTCTCAAACTCTTTTGATGCAATCTTCGTCCAACCGCTTCCAAGTACTGCATGACCCCCACGGGCTGGCCCAGACCTTTTGCAACACACATTCCTTACTCAGCAATGTGTGCGACATTGGAAAATGTTTCCATTCAACTTTCTCCCCTGCCCATATTTATAACAATATTGTTATGAAATTGCTGCAAGTTATAAATGAATAAATGATCTTCCTAATGAACAAAAAATAAGAAAAAGTGAAAATAAATTACCATATTTTATCAATCACACATTTATCATTCACTCATTTATTCAATGCTTGTTTCTCACTGATATATAAACATTTCGTCAATGCCTGTTTAGAGAAAGTTGTAGAGCATTTATTTGCAGCGATTTTAAACAAAATAATGACACTTCTAGCTCCATTAGAAAGATTTTTATGGCTTACGGAACAGAAATATCTTCAGTCTTTGACCACACCCGGCCGCTCTAGTAACAGCTGGCTCAACATCGTAAAATATTTCCAATCATTTCATTCCCCTGCCCATTTTTGTAACTGTACTGGTATCTAGCTTCATTAGAAAGATTTTTATGGCTTACGGAACAGAAATATCTTCGGTCTTTGACCACACCCGGCCGCTCTAGTAACAGCTGGCTCAACATCGTAAAATGTTTCCAATCATTTCATTCCCCTGCCCATTTTTGTAACTGTACTGGTATGAAATTACTACATGTAATAAATGAATAAATGATCTTCCTAATGAAAGAAGAAAAAATAAATAAATTACCATATTTTTTGGCTCACTCATTTATTTAATGCCGAATTTTTACAGATATATAAACATTTTGTCCTTCTGCCTGTGGGTGACTCAACACTGAGTGACAAGCCAAATGGTTTCCTGTACACCAGGAAACCATTTACTACACTGGGTGGTAACCATATAACCAACTTTTGGTGCCTAGTGGTTTAGTGGGTAATTACAGCGCTCCAATCGGATTGAGCCGGTGAAGATTTATATCCAAGGGGTGGTTGGGGTTTATTGCTTACGTAATGCCATTCAGGGATGAGTGAGGCTGGTCACTCTCATCTTAAATGTCAGGACCAACTTGCCGAGCCCCAGGCTCCTATGCATCTCTGTGGGGCGACATAGGATTGAATAATGAATGATGAAATAAACATTATGTCAGTACTTGTTGAAAGCTCTACAACTTTCTTTCAATATGCACTGACAAAATTTTTATATATCTATGAGAAATCAGCATTGAATAAATGAGTGAACAATTTACGGTAATTTATTTTCTCTTTTCTTTTATCGTTCATTAGGAAGATAATTTATTCATTTATAACATGTAGCAATTTCAAAACAATAGTTATAAATAGAGGGGAAAATTTTGAATGACAACCGAAAATCGTGGCAAAAAAATACCGCAACCTATATGGCTGGACGCAACCTGTGTAAAAAAAAAGTGAGTGTGGTTGGATTTCACTTGGATGTAACCAGGGTCAAAAAGGTGAAAGTGGTTGTTTTTTTACCAAGCCCTCGTGTATGAGAGGATTAAATGTCAGGACCAACTTGCCTAACCCCAGGCTCCTATGCTCCTCACGAGGCAACATTGGATTAGGTGATGGATGGATGGATAACAATATTAATCATCATCATCTACTCCTGCATTGCCCTATAAGAAGAAAGGCTAGGGAAGTTGGTCCAGACATTTAAGATGAGTGTCCAGCCTCACTCATCCCTGAGTGGTATTACATGAGCAATAAATCCCAACCACCCCTTGGATATAAACCAGCCTGGGCTCAATCCAATTGGAGCACCTTAACCCTTTCGCACACGGGACCGCAATTTGCGTTTCATGTGGTGTGGTGTGCCAAAGCACAGGACCTCAAATCACGTGAAAAAGCAAACAAAAATTATCTAAAAAATACGTTTTCGGTCAATTTGTGTCAAATTTTGTAGCATTCTAGCAGCCACGTGTCTCTCCTGAGGTAAGACCTTGGCAACACTGCAATGGCTCATATGTGCCTGTACACAGTGATAGAATCTCTGTGCTCCATTAGCAGCGAGACAGCAGGATTGTGCTGTGTTGCGTTGTCCCTTTAAATACGTCATTTTCCCCCTCCCACCCAAGGCTGAAGCCATTATTGAAATATTGTGATTGTACAGTGTTTTTGACTATACTGCGAAGTGATTGTGTCTACGGAACATAAATATATTGTTTATAAAACATTGGGGCCCGTTATCAGCAGTTAGGCCTAGAGGCAGGAGTCTGGTTGGTTACAGCGGAGTTTCCACTCACCCTGCCCGTAAATGATGTATTTTACCCTTATAGTGAAGCCATTACTTATATCTGTGAAACATATAGTGCCTGGATTAGTGAAATAACTGACCTACCATAGCACGCACTATGTTATGCCATACAGATACATAGACATATGCATCAGTTGCTAAGGAAGCAGGCACTCTCGTACGCCATACAGTAAGGAAGGGAATAACAGAGGAGGCTGGGATGGACTCATGAGATCGTGTTTTATATTGCATATGGTTCAGTGGGAAATATATGTATAAAATAGTGCAGCGAGTGTTCAACGAGAAATATTGCGTGCATTGACTGACAGCGGAAAGTTACGTAATGATCAGAGACAAGAAAATACGCCACACAGCCACATATATATGACATTATGTATGTATGTCATGCCCTGAATGTTCGTGGAGAAATCTACGTGCATCGCATGTGTTAGGCAAACGTGGTGCAAGGAACAGAGAATACACCACACACACACACACACACACACACACACACACACACACACACACACACACACACACACACACACACAAGCTCACACACTACCTAACTCATCATCAATTCCTTCAAGTTCCTGCCAGCAGCTCAACACCTCTGGAGTAAGTGAGTTATCCATATTTTGTTGATTTGTATATTGACCAATTTCTACATTTCTATATTTTTTTCACAAATACAGTAAGTATTGTTTTTTACATATACACATATGAGATGGAAGAAAGTTCAGCTTCAGTATCAGTACCTAGCAAAAAGACTAGTGGTCATTTCGAGTTTCTGAGAGCACTATCAAAGAGCTTATGATATTCCACGTGTATAATTTGAGTAAAAAAAAAATAATAATAATAATAAAACGTAACGAGCGAAAATATCTAAGTATTCGTGAGGCAGGGAAATTGAGCGTTTTTATCTCATTTGTGGGCGAGGAAGAGTCTTTGTCATCCACTTACTCCAAAATTATTGAACGTATCGATTTCCTGTAAGAACCATGAAAAAGATCAGTGAATTCTAAGTATGTACGGGACATAACTATGTAATTTCTCTCACGAAAAGTTGTTACGTAGGCGGTTATTGTGAGCACGTGACGAAAGTGCACCACGGATGCGAGTACCCTGCAGTTTTTTGCGATTTACTCGGAAACTATGAGGCGTATCAAAACAAAAAGGTATCAGGGGAAAGCTTATGAATTTCTACATAAGATTATGTAATAAAAACACAAGGTGTGTGAGAAAACTTCTGCAGTATACCTCACTGAACAAATATCAATTTTTTTACAAAAATGGCTTTTAATTTTTGGCTATTTCCTCGAAAACTACAAATCACATCACAAACGGACGCACCTTATTAGAAAGCCAATGAAATTCTCTATCATAACTTATAAAAACATTTTTCTGTATGATGGAAAACACTCGAACGACGATGTTGGGAAGTGAGATCAACGTTCCAAAATGTTTATTCACGGCGGCTTAATGTACTTTTATTCGTATTTTTCTGGTTTTTCTTTTGGCTTATCAGCTAGAACAAACATCGGCAAATAAGATGATGTGAGTTTCAGGGCAATATTTAGAGGTTTGGGTGGCAAAAATAAGACAAAAATAAGACAAGAATACGTGCAATTTGTGTCGCGTGGGTGGCCTGGTGGCAGGTGCGGGCAAGTAAAATCGTGAGCCGTGAAACTTAATAAAACTTACAGTGCGCGAAAGGGTTAATTAGCCACTAAACCACCAGATGCCATAAATTGGTTATATGGTTACCATCCAGTATAGTAAATGGCTTCCTAGTGTACAGGAAACCATTTGACTTGTCACTCAGTGTAGAGTCACCCATAGGGAGAAGGAAGAGGAAAAAAATGAAGGACAGAAATACAGATGAGGAAGGAAGGAAGGAAAGAAGGACAAAAGAGACGAAAGGGCAGTAACCTCAGAGCAACACTACATCAAGTGTGTGGATGATGAGCACCCCCACCTTCCACGAATAATAGAGTAATCCCTCCATTATGCGGACGTCCAATACTCGGATATACTCACTATTCAGATATTGTGAGCTGCCCAACCCCCAAAATGCCAAAAAATTTGGAAAAAATTGAAAAAATTTCGATTTTTTGGGACCACATCAGTTTGAATTTCCTGTGCGCGCCGATTGGCTGTGTTTACGCTCGTGGCGACTGTCTGTCGGTCGCCATTACCCACTCAGCTACTGCCTCGTGAACACCTCCGACAATGGCAGCCGAAGTGATTGCTTTTGTGGTGATACCCTACCTCCTACAGTGCTTGATACTGCTCTTCACCTTCTTCATCATGTGTGTGATGATGGCCCCACCTCCTGAGAAGAGGAAGAAAGTGGTTCTGACTCTGGAGAAGAAAAGGGAAGGCTATTGGAAAAGATGGACGCCAGGTGGCCGACATCATGGATTCGTCGTGAATTCAATCTCCCTCGCTCCACACTGTTTGATATCAAGAAGTCCCGAGACAAACTACAGCAGTACATGGCTGATTTCGCTTCGAAGACCAAACAAAACGTGGAGAGGAAGGTGATGTTAGTCCTAAGTATGCAGACATCAACCGATCCACGCTGATTTGGTAACGACAACAATGTGCTACAGGTGTGTTGGTACATGGAACGGAGCTGAAAGCTGCTGCTGAGAAGTTCAGGCTCCAGGACTCGTCACTAGACCACACGGGAATTTACTGTTATGTACAGTGCAGTGAAGTGATGTGATTCCACTTATAAAAAAAAAAAAACATTGTGGAAAGTGTTGGTGATAAGTGCAGGTGATTCTCAAGTGGAAAGGTGTGTCAGGTGCAAGGTCTTCCTGTCAGAGTCTGAGATGATAGAGTGGGTTATTACATCAGGACGGCAGCTTCTTGTTCGTAAGTACCCTAACTTCATGCCTAACCTGTTTTCATCATGCTGTAAATGTGTCAAAAAATTACCCAAAATGTTAATCATAATTTCCTGCTTGCAATTTAATTTTTTCATGCATGGTTCTTAAGTGCAACAGCTACGAAAAAGGTGGAAGCAGTGAATTTCATGTCCGGTCCTAACCTAACCTAACCTATGCTTACCATAAAGATTTTCATGCCTAACCTGTTTTCATCACACTGTAAATGTGTTAAAAAATTACCAAAAATATTAATCATAATTTCCTGCTTGCAAATTAATTTTTTCATGCATGGTTCTTAAGTGCAACAGCTAGGAAAAAGGTGGAAGCAGTAAATTTCATGTCCAGTCCTAACCTAACCTAACCTATGCTTACCATAAAGACTTTCATGCCTAACCTGTTTTCATCATACTGTAAATGTGTTACAAAAATAACCAAAAATGTTAATCATAATTTCCTGCTTGCAATTTAATTTTTCCATGCATGGTTCTTAAGTAAAACAGCTAGAAAAAAAGGTGGAAGCAGTGAATTTCATGTCCGGTCCTAACCTAACCTAACCTATGATTACCATGAAGATTTTCATGCCTAACCTGTTTTCATCATGTTGTAAATGTGTTAAAAAATCACCCTAAATGTTAATCATAATTTCCTGCTTGCAATTTAATTTTTTCATGCATGGTTCTTAAGTGCAACAGCTAGGAAAAAAGTGGAAACAGTGAATTTCATGTCCGGTCCTAACCTAACCTAACCTAACATTGCGTTAATCATAATTTCCTGCTTTTAATTTAATTCTTTCATGCATGGTTCTTAAGTGCACCAGCTAGGAAAAAGGTGGAAGCTGTGAATTTCATGTCCGGTCCTAACCTAACCTAACCATTTTTCTGGTAGCAATTTACATCATTTACTGTATTTGATGATTTGTATCCAATAATTTAGTGCATAAAATGTGAGAAAAGATGATTTCCATGTCAGACACTTATACTATGCTGGCAAGTTCTGAGCACCTATGACTCACTCACCTCTAAATCATAATTATTTGGTTAAAATTCAATAAATTCATGCTATATGTGCATTATTTATGTGAAAAGGGACTTAGCTAAATAAGTGCTATACATGTCCAGTAGGGAGGTAGGAAGGTAGTTTTCTGATTTAGGTTAGGTTAGGTTAGGGTCATGAAAAACCAGTGCTGGAGCTTCAGGACCAATACCCGGACATGCCTTTGGCTCTATTATGTCGGATAATGAAGGGATTACTTAATAATCATTTCGTTTCATTTCGTTTTTGAAGGCGCCAACATGCTTGCATGCGTCAGCCTTGGTCACCTAATGGCGGCTCTCCACGCTACTCGATCCCTGGCAGCCTCCCTGTTCAGTCCCTTAACCCTTAAGTCACACTTAATGACCTCGTCCCATGTCTTTCTCGGTCTACCCCTCCCAACCCCTCCCCCAGTATTAACACCTCTCACCCTCTGTACCCAATTATCATCCCTCATCCTCTCCACATGTCCAAACCACCTCAGCCTACCTCTCCTCATCACAACACCAATACACTCCAGTCCCATCCTACCTCTCAACTCTTCCATCATAAACCCAGCCCCCCCAGGCCTTGCACGCAGGGACGCACTGCACATCCACCTAATCATTGTCATTTCTGTACGTTTAAACCTTCGAATATCCTCTTCCTTTACTGCCCAGGTCTCACTACCAAACAGCATCACACTCCTAACACATGCTGCATACAAAGACCCCTTAGCATGTAAGGAGAGTCCTCTCAATGTCAGGAGAGGCAACAGCTCCCTGAACTTCTTCCAACCACTTCTCACCCTAGCAACCGAGCTAACTCCAGCCCCACCTCCAGCACATAACATGTCTCCCAAATAACGAAACTCCTCCACACACTCAAGGACTCACCTGCAAGTTCAACCCTCTCACACCTAACAATCTCCACCTGCTCTCCCCAACACGCCACACACATGAAATCAGCACCATCTCGCAGTCTACCTCTAATACCACTACATCTCTTGAGCACCCATTTATCACAAACACTACACAAGATGGAATTACTTCCCACACCCTTGTGGCAAACTGCACATGGCCACTCTCCCTCTCCTCTGATTGTACCACCACCAACCCTAGATATCATCACTTTTGTTTTATCTGCATTTACCCTTAAGCCCTTGTCCCCATACCACCTCTCCACTTCTTAAATCTTTCCTCTGCCCCCTTTTCATTCTCTGCAATCAACACCAAATCATCAGCAGACAACATCTCCCATGGGAGTCTATCTCTGAAGTCACGTGAGAGGGCTTCAAGCACCATGATAAACAACAAGGGAATCAAAACTGACCCCTGATGCACACCAACATTCACGGAAAACTCATCACTCAGAGCTCCATTCACTCTTAATAATAATCATAATAATAATAATATATAATTGTTTCATTTCGTTTTTGAAGGCTCCAACATACTTGCATGCATCAGCCTTGATCACCTATTGGTGGCTCTCCATGCTGCTCAATCTATGGCAGCCTCCCTGTTCAGTCTCTTAACCTTGAGATCATACTTAATGACCTCGTCCCACGTCTTTCTCGGTCTACCCCTCGCAACCCAACCCCCAATATTAACACTTCTCACCTTCTGCACGCAATTATCATCCCCCCATCCTCTCCATATGCCCAAACCATCTCAGTCTACCTCTCCTCATCACAACACCAATACACTCCAGTCCCATCCTACCTCTCAACTCTTCGATTGTAAACCCAGCCCCCCCCAGGCCTTGCATGCAGGGATGCACTGCACATCCACCTAATCATTGTCATTTCTGTACGTTTAAACCTTCGAATATCCTCTTCCTTTACTGCCCAGGTCTCACTACCATACAGCATCACACTCCTAACACATGCTGCATACAAAGACCCCTTAGCACATAGGAAGAGTCCTCTCAATGTCAGGAGAGGCAACAGCTCCCTGAACTTCTTCCAACCACTTCTCACCCTAGCCATAGAGCTGGCTCCAGAACCACCTCCAGCACATGTCTCCCAAATAAAAAAAACTCTTCCACACACTCATGAGACCAGCAAGGTCAATCCTTTCATGCCTAACAATCTCCACCTGCTCTCCCTGACACGCCGCACACATAAAATCAGCATTATCTCACAGTCTACCTCTAATACTACTACATCTCTTGTGCACCCATTTATCACAAACACTGCACAAGATGGAATTACTTTCCACACCCTTGTGACAAATTGCACATGGCCACTCTCCCTCTTCTCTGATTGTACCGCCACCAACCCTAGATATCACTTTTGTTTTATCTGCATTTACCCTTAAGCCCTTGTGTCCCATACCATCTCTCCACTTCCTCTTTCCTCCGCCTCCCTTTCATTCTCTGCAATCAACACCAAATCATCAGCATACAACATCTCCCATGGAAGTCCATCTCTGGTCATGTGAGAGGGCTTCAAGTACCATGTTAAACAACAAGGGACTCAAAACTGACCCCTGATGCACACCAACATTCACGGGAAACTCATCACTCAAAACTCCATTCACTCTTACCTGGGTGCGAGCACCCATGTACATGGCCATAACCACCCTAACCAGCCACTCTTCCAACCCTAGCTTT